>JAQIWX010000372.1:0-18213 GCA_034696785.1 Lepidocyrtus cyaneus | reverse complement strand
GGACTGGCGAAAGTAAAAATTTCATCGAGTTTTGAGTCTTTTGTTGCCTTCGCAGTTTAAATTATTCGGTACGGATCTCTGAATCGGACTAAAATTATGCGCATCACATTTAGCCATCGGCAATTTATGATGCCATTTAAAACGACAACTCAAAATTAACAGCAACATAATCAAAGAAAATATTACAGCAATATGCTGATTTTCCCTCATCCAAATTGTAGAGCATAAAAATCTATTCATACTCCTATATTCAACTGCAACTCCAGGTGAATTACCTATCGCATCAATGCCACAATCATCAAACATGGTGCTGTTCGCAGACATAACACCCAAAAAAAATTTTGTTTCTTTCGTTAAAAAATATTAATATTATTTAAGGTAGTTGAACTCAAAAAAAAGTAGACCAAAATAAAGGCAGTGGAAAATTTTCAGCTTTTTCCCAATGTCAAATAAGTAAAAAAAAAATTATAGGCTTTCTTCTTTTATGCTATATTGTTCGTATTGCTTTTCTATGTATTGCTTTGCTTTTTTCTGTAATTTTAACCGCAGGATTGTATTATGACATGAAAAGGCAAAAAAAGTCAAACTATCTACTTCGGGTAGGAAGAAAAAAATTGGACTGTGTAAAGTCAAAAATTATTATAAACTATTGACCTTTACTCATTGTATTCTAACCATTTCCATTCATTCGTAGACTTACTATTTTTTTCATATAGGTATGTATGCCATAAAGTAGAAAAAAAAAATCTATTCACTCCAGCAACAGCAAAAAAATCAGTCAAGAAAAGTTCGAGACAAAAAAAAAGCAAGTTATATTGACCAAACTTATCATATCATATCATCCTAAATTCACTTTGTAAAAAAAATCTCTTTTTTAAATAATATAGGTAGGTGCACAAAGAGAAAAAAAAAAGATCGTAAAACCAGACATAAAAAATCTCACTTTGAAAAGTTGACACAAAAAATCATACGAACATATCCATATCCTATCATATCATATCATCATGTAAGTGTAGGTAGGCAAAAGAAATTAAACGCAGCTTTTTGTTTGAACTCGCTATCTATGTCATTTCTAGCTAGGTTGGTATGCATGTAATGTTCTTTTCATATACTAGGTAGGTAGAGTTTAGGTATGTATACATACAACAGACTTGTAAATCCAAAGCAACTTTTTTTTTCAGTAGAGAGAAGCACAAAAAACGAATAGGTAACAACGCAGTCGACAAAAGAAAAAAAAATAATATTCAGAGGCAACGCTACTTATCTTTTTTTGTAGAAGCTGGGTGCTTGTCCTCTCGACCTACTTTTGTCCTTGGCTGGAACGAGCGAGCGGGGTTCTGCTAAGCGTCCTTTTTCTCTCTTTCTTCTCTGTGGTGGTGATGATGATGGAAATGGGATCCACCTCACACTTTCGGCTTGCTTCACCTTTTTCTTCTCTGCTTGGCTTTTTTTCTGATGAAAATTTCCCTCCGTCTGGATATGGAAAATGATGATGATGATAACTATCTTTTCATTTAGCGCACAGGTTAGGTCAGGTCAATTGCATCAAACCACAATTAGATTAGGCTTCGAAAAACTTAAATAGCAGAAAAACAAAGCATATAATTAAGATCAGTTTAGCATCAATACATAATTGACACTTCATAAACAATTAAAGTGACATCATCGGCATAATACATATATCACTTCCACATAAAAGATCATTTTTTTCAATAGTTAATTTTTTTTTCAGCAACACAACAGTAATAATAACGATACGCTTTTTTACGCTTATGATGAGATCCAAACTGGTCTCGGGGCAGTTGTGATCTCACAATAATTCGGATTACCAAAATACACGTAGGTATTTCTTTTTTTTCAAAACAAAACAAAATCGGAAACAAAAGTTGTTCAGTTCTTTTTATTTCGTATCACATCACATATAGTTAGGCACAGTAGCAGTAGCACAACAGCAGCAGAGTCAATCAAAAAAACTTTTTATTTTTCTCTCTCTCTTGAACATGTTTTGGAATATGCCTGTGTAAAAGCACTCATCAAAACAAGGGAAAAAAATCGAAATTTACGCTATCTTTCCACTTCACAGTTGATTCGCAGGTGCCTGAGCAGGTTATCGCCACGTGTAACGACCTTTCCCTCCAAGATCACTCCTTAACTCCTCCAAATACTACGCCACCTCCAACAATGCCTTATTCCTCTTGATATCTCCTTCAACAGATATGATGCAATGCAGAAATAACAGAAGAGCTCAAACACAAGTAGATCCTCTTGCTTTCGTGTTCCGTCCGAGACTGCATCCTCTCTTTTAATGTACAGTTTGACTAGGTAAACTTACAAATACACGCAAAGGTATTGCATCCGCAACATCCTTACAAGTCTTGGATACTTATCAGTTTCCTGAGACCAGTTCCGTAAAAGTTGTAGTGATTTGTTTGAATGAATCAAAACTAAACTAAAAAATTTAAACAATATTGACCACAATTTTGATTGACCTTTCACTGCATATTTACCTGTCTGAAGTACTGTAAGTAAGTATCCTTGAATGATCGTGGTGAGATACTCATGTCGCTGTCAATTGTAACTCGTAAACATCCATAACCTCCATAACTTTCTTGCTATTTTCTTGTTACGTGCTCCATCCATAAATTCTCAAGATTAGCTGTCCACTGTTTGCATTGATTTCATACTGCCTACGTAGCTTTACCCTTTTCCCATTAAAAGGAAATAAGAATGACACGATTCTCTTTTGTGTTTTATTGTTCCCAATTTTAGCTCAATTTCCCGAATATTTCGTGTGGAACTGGAAATTGGCTCTTGTGTTTTCTTTCCACCTTAATGTCATCATGCATCACGAATTGGGAAAAAATTACTAGGCCATTCCATCCAATTCCAGTCCTTAATATCATCCTTGCTCTAAAGCTTTCTCCGACATCCTCCAGACACATATGTTGATACTTTCCCTATCTTTCTCCATTATAACTACCTAAATGGGACGGAACAAGTTGATTGAAGAAAAATCAGCATCGTAAAAAAGTTTCGATTTTTTTGATTTCACCAGGTACAAAAACTTCCATCATACTATAGCTGGTGTTCAGAAAAGGTAGCCCTTTCCTCTTATTTTCTTCCACGTAGCGGGAAATCGGGATGATATAACGTTTATTTTTATGTGCTGATGCGTACGTTGAAAAAACTGGAGCTTTCTCCCTCGTCCCTGGCAATAGATTGTGTAGTGGTGTGTGGTTCGGTGTAGTTTCCCAATGTAATGATCTTGTTATTGCACATTATAAAAGTACCTTAAAAATCCGGAGGTCCTCGTCTCTTTCATACTAAGCCGTTTGTACAAAACAGGGGCCCAAAATAGTGTAGAAAGATACGTTTCAAAGCATTGAATTCGAGAAAGATGGAAATAGCAACAAGAGAGAGAGAGAAAATTGCGTCTCATCTCATCTCACCTAAAAAAAATTCGGTGCGCTTGGATGAAATGTCGAAGCAATTTGTTCACTCAACCTTTGCTGTTGTTGTGACTGTGACTGATTCACATATAGCGAGAAGGATGAAAACATACATCTAACGACACACGTTCAATCTCCCATCTTCTCTCTTGGGTTGTATTGCATTTGAATTATTTCTCACATTTTTTAGAATGGCTTGGCACACAGGATTGAAGGAATATGTAGGTATGTTGTTGACTTTCTCCAATTTTTGCATGCATGAAAGGAGTATACCTTCTGGAGGAACAGGTATACGACATGGCTATTTTAGTTGGTCGGTGGTGTTTGTGTACCGGGGTATTTTGCTACGGAGAAAAACATTTTGAAATGTTTACATCTACAATAATGACATCCTGTTTTCATCCTCCTCCGTGGGTTTATTTCAATTTTTATTACTTTCTTTTTCTTCGAGAAACGCGGAGAAACACTTAGGAAGAGATTTATTGGCAGGGAAATCTAGGTGGCTCGGCGGATGTGTAAAGGCACTTCTTTTATTCGTGTGGCTTACCGATAAAATAAAACTAAAAAGAGAAATATTAAATTCCCTCCGAGTAGAAAGTTTCGTGATTTTTCTGCTTAACTAAGTAGATATCGGTTTTAAAATGAGAATTATTTCGTTGGAAAAGCTCAGTCAGGGAAAACTGGAAAATAATCAATCTAGCTGAGGATTAAAGGAACCGGGAGAGCGTTTCAGCGGAATGGGAATGGCAAGTTTTCTATGCAAAGTCCACAGAAGATTTGTAAGATTACACCTGTTCACTTCACTTCTCTTGACACTTTTTTTTTTCAGAGAAAGTATAAAAGAGAAGGATCAGCAGCGGCAAACTGAAAGCGAACTGTGTGCTTTCCTGTGAAATAGTGAAACATGAGAAATGAGGGAAGTGAAAGAGGCGAATAAACTTTAAACTTATTTTTTTCAGTTTCCGTTTCGCTGGATTAGTTGAAAATTTCTGAAGTTTTTTTTTAAATATTATACCGTGACTTTCTTTTTACTTTCGAAAAAACATATGACAAAACTAGATGTCAACGTCAACGTTGGTTTTGAATAAAACAGATTATCAAATATTTCAGTTGAATAACTTGGGTTAGGTCGGTTAAATTAAGTATGAATGTGGTGGAAGAAAAGTGGAAATTAAAATAATGAGAACGCAGAGAACTAAGAGATTCTTAAAATCTAGTTAAAATTTACTTTTTGAGAAAGAAACGGGGAATGCGCACATTTGTACAAATCTAAACAAGGACGGGAAGAAGCTCTACGTGCAACGAAAAATTCATAAATTAGGGAAAGGTCAACGAACAGGAAGGGGAAGAAATTATGTGACTGGAATATTGAAATCACAAGTGATAAAATTGACATTCAAAAAATTCCAGTAAAAAATACTTTTCCGTTTCATCTATACGATAATAGTGAAACGGAAGGAATAGTTTCTCATCCAAAGTCATATATTAATACATCTATGGTAAGGAAACGTGAATTTCGTCGAATGATTTCATACACAGGCATGAGAAAAATTAAAGCTATCGACGTATTTAAAAAATAGAATTCCACCATGTCAAAATTCATATTTCAATATTTTTCTTCAAAGTGCAGTTTCCCTGACTGAATATAAAAGGCTCCTAAAGTATTAGAATTTTTTGGGTTGGGTGCTGCATAATGATCCCATTCGAATTCTGCTGAGGTTCTGGCTTTCTTTCTCCAACTACCTAATCACCCCCACTACCACCATCATCACCACACCGCTTTCCTCACTTGGTCTGGTCTATCTATGGCCGTACACTCGAACATAAAATGTCGTTATTACCAAACCGCCGACATAAATGTGACCTCATACTTCCCCTTAAGACTTTACGTGCATCCTTTTCAATATCAATTTGAGATGACAAATGTTTATAGCAGATGCTGATCGAAAAACTAGTCTCCACTTAAAACCTTCTTAATAGTTTACACAGGCTAGCTGAAAGCTTACGAGACGGGAACTAATACCTTTCACCAAGCAAAAACTATATTTTATTTTTACAAAGTTGCTCAACTCAGCAGTTTTGTTTTTCCTAATTGAAGCTGTTGTTCTCCATATCCGATTTGACTTCCCTCCTTTTATTTCAATGAGGGATTCTCCAGGAGTAAGGTGAAAACTTTTCTCCCCAACAAACTTTCCCCGTGTGCTAGTATACGTGATTGTGATAAACGAGTCTGGAGGAAGTGGCTTGCAGAAATAAAAAAGCAAACTTTTCACCAATTTTTTCCTTCTTTCTTTTGATTTCGTCTTTTCTGTATTTTTCTTCGGAGGGATAGAGTATCATCAGTAGAAATTCCAGTTTTTTTGCTTCATCCTTGTCGAAAAGAATTTAAACTGGTAGGTTGGAATGAATGAATGAATGAGTGATCACATCACATTCACAGACAAACTTTTTCCCCTTCTGTTTTTCCTCCGTTCATTGAAGTAAACAATTTTATTCAGACAAGTTTTTGTTACAAATCTAACTATTTGATGTGGAGCTTAAAAGTGGGGAGGAGTGGAAAGAAAAATAAAAGCTGTTTTTTAACTCCAGTTCAAAGCTGGTTTGTACTGTAGAGAAATGTAGATACATATTTCTACTTTTTTTTTTTAAACAAAACCTTAAACTTCCGCCCACACATTTTTACTGTATCCTCGTGGAGCATATAAGTTTACTCAACATGTTAAATAGATAAACAGCGCAAGAAGAAACAGTTTTTTATACATGTACGCAAGTAAACCTATAGGAGAAAGTCACTTAACAAACAAGATTCACTCAGTCACCGCACTCACGTATCATTCTATCGTTAGAAATAGGAAAAAAAAGCCTCCTATTCCGAATTTCTGGTTCGTTGAATGGAAGGAAAGAGCCGGAGACGGAGTACTCTGCAGAGAAGGAAGCAATCTCTCCTCTCCAGAGGTACTACCATGCATACATCTTTTACATCGGAGAAAAAAAATCAGTTGGAAGGAAAGATTTCTTCCTCAGTTGTGTTTTGTAATGCATTCTGACTAGTTGAAAATCAAGTTGACTTAAACTAAAATTGTGAGGGAGGAATAGGTGCATTATTTCCGTTTTTTAGTGCCCGGACAATATCCCGGACAGTACATCAATCTCTTACTATTTTTTCCTCTTGCCTTTTCCATTAACAGTTCCGGGCAATGAATGCATTTACTTAATTGTGAGTAGATCGAGATTTTGGGATGGCGAGTTGTAAAATAAGTGCAATGCAGTAAATAAGGAGCAAGGGAACAGGAAGATTTACTACTTCCATCTATCCTTCCATCGGATTCCATTGCATCATCAACTCAGCCAGCAGTATTAATTTGATTTCCGCTTCCTTAAAAGGAAACGGATGATGGAAGAGGGCTACTAGCGGAAGGGAAGTGATATCTTTCCGAGGGAATTTACTCCAAAATGTGCGTCTACCTTCCCATCAGCCACACATAATTCTTCCACTGTGGCTAAAATCCTTCCACTTCACTGGCTGGATTTCACTTTGGCTCCCCGGTTGGTTTCGCTCCTCTTGAGTGGAGAGGCTGGGCTTGCACTGATATTTTGTGTATAATAATAATTGTCCTGAGTGTAGACTCATTCGTCCCAGTACATTGAATTTCGGATGATGCCGATGAGTCTGTGAACTTTCTCTTTGATTGTGCTTCCCTTTCTCATGTCACTCTTTCATTACCATTTATCTTTTTGGAATTGGATACAATTCTCCAGAAAAGGAAAATTTTCACAAGGCAATCCAAAACCTCATCATTTTGTTCTCAACACATTCGGTATTGCAGTACTAGTTTAATTCATCCTTTGTGTCACTTATTCCTAAACTGTGACTTTCCCTTTGATCAGGAGGGAAAGGGAGACGCGTGTTTTGGAAACTATACGTGAGTTTGTCTTCCTTCCCCTTTACCTTGTCAGCATACAAAAATACAATGAAAAGGGTTGCGGTGGATGGTTGACATGGAATGAAAACAGCTACACATGAGTGTACATTAGCTCACCGAAAATAAATGTGAAACAACGTCATCAATAAGGAAGGAGCGCACATACAGGAAACTGTGTATTTTACCATCGTCATCAAGATAAAGGGAAAAGGCGTGAGGGAAAACTAAACAGCAGATTGTTAATCAGTGCACAATACCAAGCCAGGAAGAATAGAAGGAGAGAAATTACTGTTGGGATATATCTTAAAAGACCTTCCCTTTTCATTTCACAAAAGGGAAAATATCGCATACTATTTTGGGAGGAAAAGAAAACCACTTGCTACAGACAGTGTAGTTGTTTTTTGCTGTAAAGAAAGATGATGATTGAAAAAATTTTACAAAAGGATGAAGATTTCAATCTGTTCATTTTTTTTAAAGAAAATGACAGTAAAGGGAAACAGTGAGGTATATTTGTGTTTTGACAAATAAGTAGGAAGAGAGAATAGAAAGGAAAATGTTTTGGAATATTTCCTTAAAACGGTGATGGGTTTCTGTCATGTTGGGAATTCCTCATTGCAGTTAAACCTAATGCCATTTATTATAGAAAGCTTTAATAATATCCAACCACGGATGTTTCTACATTGAAGCTCACATCACACTTCAAACAAAATAGATTCACGTGCGTTTCTTTTTCCCTTGTCGTTTGCTTTCCAAACAAAAAAATTGATTCGTTCCCGTTGTCGTCTACTCAAATACTTTTGTGATCGTGACGATGGAATTTCTCGTTGATTGAAAAGAGTGAAGTGAATTGATTGCAAGTCGTCTGCTTCAGCAACGTCTTCTATCTAAAAAATATATAGGTATAAGTTTTTCCTGTGACATTACATTGTGTAGTGCATTTCTGCTCAAGTTTGGATTGCCTCCTTCCATCTTTATCGTAAAGCGTAGCAAATCTATCTTATCTATATTTATATTTCTTTCCACCATTTGCTAATGTAATAAAAGTATAACAGTGAATATTTATATTTATTCTTCCGAGATAAAAAAAGAAGCATTCCTTGACGAGTGGGGAAAATTCCCGAAGATAAATTGTGATAATGATGATGTGAAGAATTGGTCTCGGAATTAAAACTCAAGACTAGACAGTCTATGTATTTACTTATTCGTCCGTTCGTAGCCTCGCTTCTCACTGCTTCAAGTCTAAAAAATATGGATGTTTGTTTGTGCTTCCATATCTGGAATTATTAATCAAGTTAAAAGGTTTTTATAACTCATGCCATGGGACTGGTAGGAAAGTTTGCAATAAACGAGTAAATCTCTGTGCTCTGTTTAAACAGCCTTAGAGCAAGAGCTCCCTTGTAATTGTTTTATTGCTGATGTGGGACAAACACTTTCCCAGTTATATGAACTTATGATAAATGAAACTTATATACCTAAACCAGAACATAGTACGTAATTCCAAGTTAAAAGCAACTGACAGTGTCAGCAAGTGAAACAAGCAGACTCAGTAATATTGCGTAACATATTTTGGAAGGTACGTGTCATATGTGAGGGAAATTGTCAAATACGCAATTTCATACAAATCATAAACTTTGACGCAACAATGGCTAACAGTAACGTTCAGAACGGTAACGGAATGGGCTCAGCACAGGCTGACGAAATTTATCAGATATTCGTGGGAACACCGACGGGAAGACAAAGGTAAAGTAAAACTAATGCAATTTTCGGACTTCCATGATTAAGGTTTAGTTGTTTCGAACAAACTTGTTGTAATCTATTGACATAATTTAATATTGAAATTGATTAAAAGAATTGAGAAATATTGTCCCGGTCTTTTGCCTGGATGTAAGGAAATATAAATAAAGTTCATCTGGTCGTTTACACGCACGTCCCCCTTACAAGTTACTAAAAAGGACGGGAGAAAGTTGGCTAAGGTTCATTTATTCATTTTAATTTTATTGGGTATAAACTCAAAATAAAATATAGCCTATTAAATACTGCCTTATATGTATGTATGTAGTTGAGTTACTTTGTTGCAACTTTCCCAACAACTGGATTTGTGGAGAGGAAGCTTCCATCCCAGCCTAATTTGCACAATCCGGTTTATGGGTGGTAAATCTGGGTGGATAAAATCAGAATCCGGATGACGCTAAGCCTGAAGCATACAATATGTCGTAGGGTAATAAAATCTAAGGACGGAGATAGGTACTATCGCATAGATGTATTATTTTCTCCAGCAACAAATTACGCATATAGTTGTACAGCATTTCGTCAATGACACGGGTAGTATGCATGGCAGGGTCCAAATTTGTCCAATTCCAGCTTTTATTTTCTCTTTTTAGTTCCGTTACAAAAGTCTTTATTGAGTTTTCCCTTGGTTCGGATACGTAAACTTTTTCTTCCATTGTAACAAATTGGCACTTGTAATGCAGTCGGAGTAGAAAAGGAAGAAATATAAATTCCAAACATGTGCACAAAATTACATGAAAAAGTTTCCGCCTCCGTCTTTAATACCCCATATAAGTGCAATTTTTATGGGGAAGGCTGTATACTATTCAGGGTTTTGCACTATATTCCCCGATTTTGCAACACTAGGGCCGAGCTCAAAGTAATTTTAAAGAGAGATAGCTTTATTGCGATGATTATCGACAATAAAATGTTCACATTTTGCTAATTTAAAGAAAATTCTTTTTAAAGGACTTTCTTTCGAATTTTCTTCCATATTTTACCATTTTGTCAGCCGGCCGGCTGGCTGAAAAATGTTGGCTCAATTCAAATAGGAAATATGCGAGGAATGTATTTGATATTGCAAGAAAAGCGCAATGAATGGCAAACGGCCATAATTTAAGAATCAAGCCATAACGATCAGTTCAGCCTCATATACTCCATTGCCAATACTTTTCGTACCCGTTTTTAAAAGCCGTTTAAGATTCGCTTAAGTAGTTCTGCAAAAATTTGAAAGATTCATTTAATCTTCATGTAGTCAGGGTGGTCTTGGCCAAGAAAAAGAAATCGTTACATTTTTTTAGATAAAAAATCCATTTAGTATGATACGATCCATCAGTCGCTTTCCCCAGCAGCCTAGCTGACAAAAATTACTTTATTTTATTTTCGCATGCACGAAAGGGATTTGCTATTGTTATTGTTAAAGTCAAGTTGGCTTTCACTTCTTTAGTCCTTCAAATAGTAAGCAAGTCGCCTACCATTCTCCATTGCTAAGGCAGGATTTGAAACAGCTGCGACCAAAAGTCATAACACCACAGGACACTTAAGCAATACCAGATTGTGACATACCCATCCATTATTTTCACGAGTAAAAGGACACGAAAGAACCTCTTTGTCCAGGAATTAACAATGGGAAAATAGCAAATCAGACCAGCAGGAAGCCTTGGAAAGCACCATCACATCACCCAGCCAGAGATTAATTTCGGGTGAGGGAGAGCAAAGTGTCGGTGGGTTAAAAATAGGTCCTCTTTGTAGAAACCTGGGAGAAATAACTTTCACCAAGTCTCTCTCGTGACTACTCTCATGATCCATGCCTCAGTGACTTGGTTTCTCTGATTTTAGTGCCCTGTCAAAAGGGGGAAATTTAGTAAGCTGGAGCGTGGAAGTTGCATGCAATGGTGATGATGATGATGGTCTGTAGTTGGTGGGAACAGAAATCCTGCCATGTGGACTTTGGAGGACTTTCCTTTTCGACAAATCTTTCTCATCTGTAGCATCGTCCTTCGAAAGTTACTTCCTCAGTATTTCACGATAAGGGTAGCTTCTCGGCCCCAATTTCCTCTTTTATTGTGTTAAACATTAATTAATAAAGTTTGTCGTTTTCTCTTGCTCCTGCTGATTCCCTTCTTTGTTCTGTACTTTTCTCTGTCGTGCAAAAAGGTGGAGAGTAAATTAGGTTCACTTTAAGTCCTTGAGCAGGGAACATGCAATATGATAGAGGCCATGATGATGACAACAGTCTTGTTTACATCTGTCTTTATCATCCTCTCCAAATGAAGGTTTTAGGGATGTTTGAAAACTAATTTTGCTGCCCTGCTTTCACTATGAATATGCTGATGACAGAATGGAATTTAATTTTAGCCGTTGATTTTAAATTAAATTGAGTGATTTCACTTTGTCACCGAATTTACATACATTTGAATAAGTTTGTTAAAATCTAACAGTACATATTTTCTCATGCTCATGGCTCATGGCCTCGCTCTGGGTAAATTAAACTTGTATCATCAGGACAGTTATGAGTAGTGATGGCAAAACTGAATGCTCCACTGAACTTTGATGTTAGACTCTCCTTGATTTTCTTCCGATGCAGAAAACACGTTAAGTTTTCTGGTTTTGGAATAACGTTGTATTTTGCTCAGGGCATCTCCATGCCATACCTAACGACCTTCTGCGAACCCATAGGTACATATGGGTTCGCAGATACGTCTGTCTAGCTTCGTCTAATATTTTGTCTTTAAACTCATTGCTTTTCAAGCTGAGGTCGAATAGAATTGTATGAACAATCCTGATCTCCATACACTCTATAACGGTTATAGTGATCCTTACCTTATAGTGGAGCTGTATTGCTCTGTAGATTTTATTAAGGCTTGTGGTAAGTAGGTAAACAGTTTCATTTATGGATCAGTAGCGCAAAGTAAATCGCTTCTCTTCCCCTACAACAAATGGATAATCAAGACAAACGTACTTTCCTAAAATTAAGGGATTTCAAGAGATATAAAGAGAAAACGAGGTACTCCGACTCTCTCTTTCACTTTGGACGTCAGTACTTCGCGAGGATGTGGATACTGTTTTGACCGCGCAATCCATAGCCGCCATATAATCGGACTCTGACATTTCATTTTTTATCAAAAGAGAAAGATACGACAAACTGAAACTACTAGTTTGCAATTTCAAATCATCCAAGAGAAAATTACTTTCTGGTTACACGCTAAATAAATGGTAGCTATTACACTACATTACAAAGTAGTAACGTGAAATGAATACCAACTTTCTTTTCATGTGGATGATGAGCACTACTTATGAGGGTCTCAAAACATTATTTTAAATGATTAAAAATCAAAATGGACACACTCGAACAATAGAGATCGCTCCAAATTTTAAATCGTAACGACCAGCGAAGAGTTTCCTAATTTTTGTTAAAGAGAATACATGTGCGGAAGTACTAGTAAAAAAATTAAAACTTACACTGTAAGAGAAAAGGCCTAACTCGTACATGAAATATGCTGGTTTTGGTTTGCACCAGAAAGTGCATAGAAAGCTTCATACAAAATAAAAAGTACAAACGGAAAACTTTTCTTGTAGTTAAAAAAATAATATAAGGAAGATTTTCAAGAGGTCCGATTTTCCCCCCAGCATACCTAAAACTCCTTCCGGTGTAGCAAGTAAAATTGCTTTACTCAATTTTATACCGGTTTCATTTTTATACATTCTGCGTAAGGATATTATTTTGCCCGTCACTATATGAAAATCTACTGTTTTGGCCTTCATGTTGTGTTTTTTCTCTCTGTATTTCATTGCAATGCAAATACCATCTTCAAGTAGAAAAGATCGAGGAAAATTCTGGGAAACTTATATCCAGCGACAGTAGCCCCTCCTTCCGTTTTCTCTTGTAACCGATCCCCACACTATCTCCATTTTTATGCTATTTTGAAAGAAGTGAGGAGCCTTTAGAATAAAGCCCATGTTATAGGGTGTGAACCAGTGAGCGGGATTAACTTTCTCCGTAGAAAAGCTTCGGTAAGTGTATCAACGCAATACTTACTGAAAGAAGACCCGTGCGGTCGGGTGCTTAGATATGGATATGGATGATGATCCTAACGATGAAGCTCGGAGGAAGCTCATTCACGTTCCTCAGTTGAAATAAAAGAAAAAAGTGAAATACGCAATTCGGCCGGGAGAAATGATATAATGTTCTACAAAAGGGAATGAAATAGCGGATATGACTTAAGTTTCATAGTTCCCTTTTTATTACTGGCTGCATTAGTACTTGTCCCACGAGTTGTTCTTGTTTTGAGTTTGATATCTTAGGAAAGGGAAATAGTAGAAAAGAAAGTGGTGCGGGGGTTGAAATAAGTTTTTAGTTAAGGGATACAGTAGGGACTCAAAAAATGAAATGATCATTTCATTTTCCGACGTCATTTCCCATCGCCACCATCATACCATCCGGCTTCATTGCCATCATCAGGGTAATTAGCTCCAACAAGCCGTTACAACCATTTTACGATTTCCAAGTGAGGACTTTAGAGAGCACTTCCAGAAAAGAAATGGGAAACGGAAAGATGAAATGGAAGAGTAAAAATGGCTCGTTTGGTGATGATAACGACTTAGCATTATCCACGAACTTAACTCATCTGTAAATGGGGCCTCTTTTAAATTGTGTGGGAGGAAGAGACAGTTTAAAAAAAACTTTGCCATTACGATGGTCTTTAAAATATTCGAAGCGTAATTGGGTAAGAGATTTGTGATGCATAATAAATGAAAAGGTGGAAAATAGGACAAAATCTAAAGGAGAAAGTTAATGTAGTACAACCAGAAAAAGAAAGCGAAGCATGTGGGACATGTGAAATCAAATTACGTCTTGGATAAGGCTAGAATTAATTATGAAACCGTACAAAACATGAATGCATTTTTTTAAATTTTGTATCTCTAAAAATGATTGAAGTCAACCATACTTGCACAGATGACAAAAGTTTTGCTTTTTGGAAATTGTGTTGACCTATGGTTAGTAAAGCGTAAAAAATACGTCGGTCAAAGGTAACATCGAATTTGTGTGGGGCTAAACTTTCTCCACCGAGCCTAGTTGGAGATCGTAAGTTTAAATGTTGCCATGGATATGGAATGCGAAATTATATCTACGATTGATTGAAGACATCGCAACGATAGTAACTTGTGTCAATGATTGATGATCATCACCGTGACAACATATTTTCTTCTTTTTTTTCTTTTCTATTTTCCCAAACAAACCACAACTCACGATCCAACTCAGCGGTTTGGTATAAAAAGGGGTGAAAGTTCTTCCCTTCGGTTCATTCCGAATTTTGTTTTCATCGAGCAACAACTATTTTCCTCTGAAGTCCAGCGAAGGCCAGCCACTACTACCACCAAGAAGACGAAGAACATCATCCCTTGAAGATCAAGATGGCTCCAACCAGATCGAAAACAAGAAGCAGTAGCAGCGTGAAGCCCAGAAGATCATCAGGTGGAGCCAAACCCGTCCAGTATACCTGCCGTCCAAAGATTCAAAAAAAGAAAGAGCTGAACAAGAAAGAAAATCCGGAGGCCAAAATCCGTGTCCCCAAATCCAGAAGAGCGAAGACCTACGCCACCTACATTTATCGAGTTCTGAAGCAAGTTCACCCCGGCCTTGGAATCTCCCGTTTTGGCATGAGCGTCATGAACTCCTTCGTGGAAGACCTGTTCGAGAGGATCGTCAAGGATTCTTCTCAGCTGGGGCAGATCAACAAGAAGAAGACTTTGGCAGCTCGGGACATTCAATCAGCGGTCAGGCTTCTGCTTCCGGCGGATTTGCAAAGGCACGCTGTGTCGGAAGGAACTAGGGCGGTCGTCACTTACTACTCAAACAAGCAGTCTTCTCAAGCTGAACGGAAGAAACAAAAGGGGGACTAGAGCAATCCCACCAACATCCAAGCAGCAGAAGATCACTTTAAAAAACCAACGGCCCTTTTAAGGGCCACCACAATTTCCAAAGAGCAAAATGATTTCATGTGTGAAATGTCTTTTATCATCTTTTAAACACTTTATGTCCACAACCTCCGTTTTCTAATCGACAGATCAGCGTTTCATTGCATTATCAATCAATCAATCAATGTCACAGTCCACCATCTTGGTTCCCTTATCCTTAGCAAAAGCCTAGAACTTTCATTCGTCAGTCTTACAATATGCATACTAACAGTTGTTAATGGCTTTCACCTCCAAAGTGCAAATTCTGATGTTTTCAAAATATTGCGAATTTTATCTCTCCGATCTCATAAGTAAAAACCGTGGTCACTTCTCTTTTCTTTTCAGGGAGCAGCCAATATTCACCTGCAAAGCGCACGTATTTCACATCGACCCTATGACGAAGAGGTCATGGGTATCCGCGTCCTCAACTGCCGTCCCAGTCTCATTCTTTTACGACTCATCACGAGCCCTCTATCGCATTATCAGTGTGGAAGGAACGAAGGTAAGCCATGTGTGTAAAATACAGACTTATCACCCACTTATTTTAATTGTTAATTAATAAATATAATCACGCCATTTCGTAGCTCATACTCGTGCTTCCTGCTAGCTTACGCGAACCATTTCATTTAACCATATCAAGGTTTTGAACAAATTATTATCGCACACATTCCTAATAAATTCTGCCCATATATCGGTAATTTAATATTGAACCTCCGCCTGCAAAAATATTTTCTTTAACTTCATTAACTTATTAAGATGCCTTTCCCATGCCCATGTCTATACCTCCACAAGGAACTTTCTTTCAGTTCCCACTCCCATTACGTCTTCTCCTTTCTGCCTTTGCGTTAGCTTTGCTCCTCAACACCATCCCAATCCATCAGCGTTTGGTAGGCTACAAACGTCCTCTAAATCTAATCTCCAATCCTCCGTCCTTCTCCGATAGAAAGACTGACACCAGCATTTTCACACCACACACGTGTGAGACTCACTCTCTGGTAACTTGTCTGTGAGATGTGTGGATCTCCCAGTGAGAGAAGACTTATTCACTTTTGCTTACTTTCTAAATTCGCTTAACGTTTACTCACATGGCTCATTCCTCAGCTCATCTTAGGCAGGTGGTACTTTCTTTCCCTTTCTTACCCATCCAAACTTCTTAGCCTTTCCTTTTGTCTTGATACGGTAATCACCCTTCATGATCCTCCTCATCTGCTTGTTGTATCGACTTTCCCAGCATTATTCACCTTCCCCTGCCGGACTCCTACTACTCCCACCCCGACCATTTCCAACTTTTCATGAAGAGAGAAAAGAAAAATACTTTGTTTCGCCTTGGCATTTATAGACTTCCGGGAGGATAAGTACTAAAGGCAGTCTAGAGAAATGCCAAGGAGGTGGGAAGGGAACAAAACTTGCCCGTCCATTTCCTCGGGACCTGATTCAACACTAAAGAAAGCGTACAACAAGCATCTTTTTCTTTTATCTTTGGCAAAATGCATACCTATAACCCAATACCTATTCAATGTTTACAGTGGGCATAAAGACAAGAGTGAAAGTGCCAACCGAATAAACTTAACAGAGTTGCTTCTGCCCCAGCCTGGAGCAGAAGGCAATAGTGCCGTGGGGCTGTTGTTTCGTTTTTGCTTATTCTTTCCTTGTATCATTTTGATTGTATTACGGAGGACCAGCCGTAGTCTCCGAAAAAAAATGTTCTGCTTAAACTTCTCCACTAAAAAAAGACAACAAGGAACTCTCCAACTTTCTCCTCACTTTTCCCATCCACATCATACATAATCATCCATCCTTTTGTTCCGAGTTTTTTTACCATCAGATATCACCTTCCCTCTAACGTAGCAGCAGCTGCTGCTATAAATGGAGCACAGAGGAGAATGATACGGTTGAGTTGAGAGAAAGCTACGGAGTCACTTGGGACAACTGAGAAAAGGGAAAAGGAGAAAAAACTGACATGCACGATGCACACACATATTTTTCCATGATTATCCAAGTAGGTAGGAATCATTTTTTTTAAAGGAAGTATAAAAAAGGCTCCGTTTGGATGTTGGATGGAGAGAATAAACTTCTTTATTTCTATTTCTCAGGCTATACGTCGTAGCAGAGAAGACAGGAAAGAAGTTCTCGCTCAAGTGACTTCATTCGTCCTACTTTTTTTCTCAGCCATTTCTTTTTGATCGCTCAGTCATTCAGTTAAACACTTTTTTCTTTACTTGATGCCCTCCCCGTCATTCTTCTGTATTGTTGTGTGGATTGTGTATCATGTACCTACATACCATGCCTATGGATCATAGTCGGCGTGACTGGAATTTTATAGTGACTAGATTAAGTTTCTGAATTGGGTATGTATACGGCACGGCTACATAAAAGATAGTGGGTAGATAAATAAATACTATAATGCAATGCAATGGCATGATGTTTTACCGCATCGCTTGATTTATGTTGGAACAATACAATTCCGCACCCACATGCCACATATCATATCACACAGCACACGTTCTGCCGTCAAGATGATAGAATCTGAATAGGTATGTAATAAATTAAATCTAACAATCAAGACGTAATACACAACACAATAATTAGTTCTTTCTCCAAAATTAATATTACGATGTATTTATTGCAAGACGGCAGAAGGAATACAATTGCATAAAATGGTAAAAAGTAGTAATAATAGTAGTATTCCAAAAAAGCAGAGGGAAGGATTCAATACGTTACATATCGATACAGTTTATATTCTCTCTTGATCTCAGAGACTAGTTAAAAAGCCTACACTGACTAGACTACTAGACTATTTAAATTTAAATGTAGCACCTATAGGTAATCTAGAAATTCAGTGATGCTGGCAGATATTATCCTATAAATCACAGATTGCAAATTAAAAAAGTCAGTGATATTTTAGACGAATATATTTTTATAATTACAATAGTTTTGATTGCAACTCTACCGGGAAGAAAGTAAATAAATACATTATGACAATGGTGATTTTGATTATAATTATTGTATTAATACAATATAATATACAAATATGATGATAAACTACTGCGTGAAGAATGGAGAATCAGTACTTTTTGCATTCATGTTTCTTTTCTGGAGCAGCAGGCTCCGGTGCA
>JAQIWX010000371.1:0-18240 GCA_034696785.1 Lepidocyrtus cyaneus | reverse complement strand
GACGATGAACTGATATTTGGTTTTTGTAAGCGTGATATTTTTTAGCTGCTAATTTTACTTTTTTTTCGGTCTTACATTAAAAATTAGCTAAAAAAATAGCGCAAAGGGCCGTACGTTTGGCAATGCTCTCCAGGCCGTACTTGGAGCTGTCAGGGCACTGAGTCAGTTACAGTTTACAAGGAGGATTGCTTTCTCAATTTGACAATTGCTCTTTACATCCTCTCAACGCGCTTTATTTGTCCAAAACGTAATTGTATTTATTTACTTTCACTAGTTGCGAGTCTCATGCGTTTTGTAAATGCCGTAATATTCTGTATTTCTTGTAAAACTATGTCGAGTCAACCAACAGACATCTCAGCTTCAAAAACAGGTACTATTTAGAATCATGCCATGCGATATATATTCCAAGTCATGAAAGGTGAGATTTCCCGTTTCAAACAAAACATGTATAAATTATTAGTTAGGAAATGTAAATGAATGTAAAAATTAAACTAAATGTACATACACGCAAGCTTGTAGATTATTAAAAAACAGGAGCAAAATTGAAACCAAGTATATATATTTAGCTATATTAATATAGCACGTCTCCCATCTCGTCTCTCTGTCGCCGTTTGGTTCTATTGAAATAAAGCCTTTCCTCGTGCATAGCCTTTTTAACTCTTTTCTTGGAATGGGATGCCGAGCAGAACCGGATTAAAAATATTGTTTCGTTCATGAAGGGATGCTTGTAGGGTCTAGGCGCTTAAACAAAGTTATACGCCTGCAGCCCTTCTCACAATCAATGAAGAGGGGAATGGGAATATTATGTTTCCATCTAGCAGTTTGACCAAGCTACCAAGCAACCCTTTTCTTCGTTTGTAACTTCGTGTTATACAATCCCAGCTTTGTGACTGGCTGACAAAGTGTACACTATTTCTTATTGAAAAGAAAAAATGACCCTTTTTCTATTTTTATATCAGACTTTTCTTTGACTTACAAGAAAATAGCATTTTTCTCTCTTGAAAGTGGCTTGGCTTGGCATTCTTGTTCCTGAAGCCACTCTGCAACTAGTTGCACAAGCTTCATCTCCATGCCCATTTAAAATATACTCTTGAAGTTTTAATCATTGAGGATATTTAGTTAAATTATATTCCCAATGGCGAAAGTTGTGGTGTGATTGATTGTGGAAAAATAAACTGCACAACATTCTTATCAACACTCAGTTTTGTTAATTTGTTTGTGCTAAAAATGGAAGAACCAGATAAGTCCCGATTATTTTCCTGTTCATTTTGTGAGAAGAGCCTTTCCTCGAAAGAAAAACTTGAAACGCACAAGAGCCGCCACCCGGAATATCAACCTTATGAATGTGCCATTTGCAAGCTGGAATTTATTCATGAAGGGGCTCTGAAGAAACATGAAAAGACTCATCCGGAGAAAAATGAATTCGAGTGTGAAATTTGCAAAAAGAAATTTTTATTTAAAAGCAACTGTACTAAACATTTTTTACAACACAGTGTCAGAGGGAAACATTTCGAGTGTGACGTGTGTGGAGCCAGATTTAGTTACAAGTATGACTTAAAAAAGCATGTCAAGTATATTCACGGCTCTAGCCCGTTCGAGTGCATCTTCTGCAAAAAGAGATTCATATCTAATGCGAAACTACAAAGGCATCTCATTTTGCACACCTCCGAGCGGCCCTATTTCTGTGCCTTGTGCCCGGCAGAATTTCAGCATAAACCTATTCTGGAAGCTCATCTACAAACCCATGAATCAAAACGGAGCAGAGACTTTGAGTGTGAACTTTGCCCCAAACGTTTTTACACAAGGCCTCAGCTATTATCACATATCCAAGCCCACACCGGCGAACGGCCCGCCAAGTGCGACAATTGCGGAAAGGGCTTCCAGGACCAGGGGCAATTGAAAAGGCACATGGCAACCCACTTGGAACTGGAAGTGCTACCTCATCAATGCCATCTTTGTGAGCGGGGATTTATACGAAAACATTCCCTAACGGCGCACATGTTTGTTCACGTAGCAGAAAAAAAGTGCCCCTGCCATATCTGCGGAAAAACATTTAAAAGCGAAGGGCTGCTAAGCTCTCACCTCCGCAGCCACTCCTCAAATCGGCCGTTTAGTTGTCGCGTCTGTGGAAAACCGTTCAAGTCCACTTCACACCGCAGCCGACACGAGAAAAGAGTGCACGAATCCAGGGCTCCTCCCCAGGATGGGCAAAAATAATCGCTTGACGAGGATTGGAATCGGGACTGAATGGTGATTAACGAGAGATTGATTATACTAAATTATTATTACAGATTTAATTTCTTATTTTATAAATGAAGGAAAATGATTATATTGTTTTGTTTCAGCTCATTACAGCATATTGCGACTGCAAGCGTATATCACTGATGTCCATCCCTAGATCCAATCCATGTGCTCTTGCATTGTATTGGAATGAAAAGAAGAAGTCTTGAATTAGTTTTACCTTGTTGCCTCTATATAGCTATGTGTTGTTAAAATATTATTGTCTTTTCCTTCATAACGATGATGAAATATTATGTAAACGGAAATAAAGTTAGTTCTCACATTTTGATTACATGCTTGAACTGCTACTTACAACTTTTTTTTATTGTTAGTTATCAACCAAACAGAATAAAATTAATTAACATTTACCAAATTATGTATAAGGCCGTTTTATTCAACCTTGCACAAGCAAACAATGATAATCAGATTGCCCCAGTGCCGCTGTTGTAGTTGTTGTCCCACATGACTTGTCACTTGTGTTAATCTAATTCCTGTCTCTAGCAAAGCTGAACACGTTTGTAAAACTTCGGAGATCTGGATCATATTGGAAGATTCCTCGTCCGACTACTCTTCCAAGTAGCACATGTTCCCGGCGGTGTCCATCACAGCCCCTCCATAATAGTCTGGGCTGGGCAGTTGGCCAGTATTTCCTGTGTTCCAAAAAGGGGCTCCCGGACTTGCTTCTCCAGTCCGGGAAACACACATTCTTGCATGTTCAAGAATTGGAGGTTTGGCATGTCCTGAAGACAACTTTCCGAAACTCCTTGGCCGTTTGGAATGTACAGCGATGGAGATGGAAAGTGGTGAGGTGGCTTCCAAGGACGACCCACAATTCTTTGAATTGCTCCGCATTCAAACTGAAGTATCATTGGACCAGTGTAATAATTCTGAAGGTATTTTTGAAGCACCGGTGTTCGGGGTCGTTGCAGTTGTCCAACAATGTTTCAAGAGGCACGCGAAGGGCTCGTTCTTGATTGGTCAAAGAAATTTGCTCCTTTTTGTAAGATAAGTGTGATGGGGAAGCCGGAACGCCAGCAGGTTGCCAAGGATTCTTGATACCACTGCTTGTACACAACACAAGCCTGCAGTTGGCGAGGAGCCTCCCAGGACAAAGCTGGAACAGGCGGTTTAGGATCCGAATAACAAATTGGAAATGAATCTGTTTTCAATTTTCGTCATGCCAACTAATTTCAAATAATATTTTCAATAGGAAAAAAATCGCTTTTTAATTTCAATTATGATCACGGCTGGATTGGCCAGAGCTTTCTTCGCTTTTCTGATTAAGCGCTTTTCAACCCATTCAAATAATTCAACTCCCAACTACAAATGATGTGAAGTAGGTAATATGCGGTAGATTGATTATGCTCTTTAAACTGAAAGTCAACCTGAAAGGGTTGAATTTTGTGCGCTCCATTGTTCCAAGGAAGTGCTTGTTCAATTTTAGCTGTGGACAATGCATAAAGCTACGTGACAGGACTGAAGTAACTATCTTTCAAGCTGTGCAAGCTTTTTCATTTTATAATCTCAGCATTGCCCTCCAAAAGGCAGAAGGAAAGACAGAAGCCCTTCATTCACCGCGCTGAAATGTTTTAGCATCGGTCTCGTCTCCATGTCGCCGGTTTAGTTCTAATGAAATGAAGCGTAACACCAACACCCCTTTTACATTTTACCTTTTTTTAAAACTATTTTCTTAGAATTGGATGCCGTACAGGGTTAGAACACATTGTTTCGTTCATGAAGTAATGCTTGTAGGGTCCTTGCACGGTACTCATTCTTTTTACAAAGTTATACGCCTCCTGCACAACAATCAATGAAGAGAGAGGACTCGGGTAACTTTTGGGTCTCTGACGGCTTCTAGCAGCCCTTTCCTTCGTTTGTAGCACTATATTGTGTGCACTATTACTATTGCGAAGAAAAATGACCCTTTTCTATTTTTATATCAGACTTTGACTTACAAGAAAATAGCATTTTTCTTCATTAGTGGCTTGGCATTCCTGTCTCTGAAATCACTCTCCAAACAGTTGCACAGGCTTCTTCATACCCATTTAAAATATTCTTGAAGACAAAACGTGAGGATAATTAGTTAAATTATATTTCTCAACCGAGAAAGTTGTGTTGTGATTATTGCAGAAAAAACTACATGACCAACATTTATTTAAACACTTAATTAGTTAATTTGTTTGTACTAAAAATGGGAGAACCAGATAAGTCCCTATTGTTTTCCTGTTCATTTTGTGACAAGAGCTTTTCCTCGAAAAGAAACCTTGAAATTCACAAGAGCCGCCACCCGGAATATAAACCTTATGAATGTGCCATTTGTAAGCAGGAATTTATTCATGAAGGGACTCTGAAGAAACATGAAAAGATCCATTCAGAGTGCAGAGTGTGCAAAAAGAAATTTATATTTGAAAGCGACTATAATCGACATGTTTTACAACACAGTGTCAGAGGGAAACCTTTCGAGTGCAAATTATGTGGAACCAGATTCATGTACGAGATTACCTTACGGAAGCATGTCAAGTATATTCATGACTCGAACAGGCTTGAGTGCATCTTCTGCAAACAGAGATTCACTTCTAATACGAACCTACAAAGACATCTCATTTTTCACACCTCCGAACGTCCCTTCTTCTGTTCCCTGTGCCCGGCAGAATTTCAGGTTAAATCTCATCTGAAAGTTCATTTCCAAACCCATGAATCAAAGCGGCGCAGAGACTTTGAGTGTGAACTATGTCCCAAACGATGCTACACAAGGTCTAACCTATTAAAACATATCCAAGCCCACACTGGCGAACGGCCGGCCAAGTGCGACAATTGTGGAAAAGGCTTCCGGGACCAGGGGCAATTGAAAAGGCACATGGCAACCCACTTAGAACCGGAAGTGCTACCTTATCAATGCCATCTTTGTGAGCGAAGGTTTAAACTGGAAAGGTACCTAAAGGCGCACATGGTTGTGCACGTAGTAGAAAAAAACTACTCGTGTCAAATTTGCGAGAAACAGTTTAAACGTTTAGATTCGCTAAGCGCCCATCTCCGTGTCCATTCCTCAGATCGACCGTTCAGTTGTCGCGTCTGTGGAAAACCATTTAAGAGCGCTGCACACCGCAACCAGCATGAGAAAGGAGTGCACAAATCCGGGACTCATCATCATCATCCACAAGAAAGGCAAAAACACGCTTGTTGAATTTTTGAGGAAACTTGCAAAAATCTGAAAAACAAACTCAAGGGAAACAATTTTGTCCAGAAACGTTCAAACACCTCCCAACATTATCCTATCACGAAAATTATTTTCAGAGTTTTACTACTCCTTTTCATTTTGGGTACATTCAAGTCATCAGCTAAGCTACAGGTACTATTACCACTTGAAGGAGCAAATAGCATATTATGAAAAGGACTTTCTTATTTCCTTGGATTGTTTCCGAGAAAAGGGACGTGTTTTTTTCATGAACAAGGTCCACCTAATCCCTCAACAACAACGTCGTGTTTAGTTTCCGTGTGGTCCTCATAATACTTACAAGCAACATGGTAGGATCCCTAAGTTTATTTTAGAATTTTTAGGAGTTTATTTTTTTTTCAAAAACTGTTTCCAACGAAAGAAAACAATTTGAAGAACATTTAAAAAAAGATGCTTTCCGACTAGCGAAAATGGCGTATTCCTCAACAAGGAAAATAATTTCGGAGGCTCATCCAAGTCAAATTGATTACACGCGAATGGAAATGGAGCCCACTAGTTGGGAGGTTACATGGGTGCAGTTGCTGTCCGAATCTGCCCTACCGCCACCATAGGAAGCCACCATGGGTTGGAGACCCGAAGGCGGTCCAAGTGAACAAGTACATTTTTCGAGGAGACGACATCTACAAATCAAACATTTGGAAGTTGTTGCCAAGACTCAAATCCTTCATCTTCATAGATAAGGTCTACACAAGAGGAGAAAGCAGCAGCAGATATTTCAAATTGAATTTTGGGAGGTTAATCATCCAATTCAAGGGTGGAAAGGACAATTTTTTTTAATTTCGTATTTCTAAAAAAAATTATTACACCCTACCAGTTTTTTATCTGCTAAATTCGTAAATGCACTTTTTTTACGCATACGATTATTTTTACGAATTATATGTATTTCCCATTATGTCAATTTAATCAGGATTAGCTAATGGAATGGAAATTTTATTTTAAGTATAGTATAAAAATAAAAATTTCCAGTGTAAATAATTAAACACAGAGTCAGGCTTACAGTTTACAAGGACGATTGCTCTCTCAAGCCGCTTTTATTGTCCAAAACCTAACTTACTGTATTTTCTTTTCACTAGTTGAGTCTCATGCTTTTTTTGTAAAAAAAAACTGTAATTAAAATTCTAGATTTCATGCAAAAACTCTCATGTCAAACCAACGGACATTTATTCCAGCTAAAAAAAAATTCAAAAGCACGATTATATCATGTCATTTGTCATTTCCATTTGTCCATCAATATATTATGCCTCCACTTGTTTCCCTCATCGTTGTGTTGTTGTTGTGACTGTTGCCCCATTCATTCATTTCCATTCCGCTTTCTTCTCCTTGCCCTACATCGCTCCAAAATTGGCAGTCTTCCAAAAGAAAAAAAAACTACTCAACTCCTCCAACGTTAGTCAAGCAGAGCCATATAGACTTTAGGCATTTTACTTTCCTTCAGGCTGGACAGACTGCCTGCGACTGGAGTAACTGGCTATACCCCAACCTATATCAGAAGCAAGTTGAGAGAGAGAGCATCTCGCCAATATAATACAGTCATATATATATCCAGTTTGATATAATAAGCCTATCATGGCAGAGAATAGCAGAGAAAAAAAAACAACACTTCCCATTCCATTTTCCCGTTTTGGAAAAGGGAATGGAATGGGTTGGAGCTCCTCCACTCTCCACACATAAAATCCCTCTGCGACTCTCCACTTGCTTCTCAGAAGCGCTCGGCATTTCACGGGAGCAAGAAACAGGCTGAGGTAGAGAGTTCCGGAGCCCGATCCCCTCCAACACCAACATTTTCATATGGATTGGCTGGAGAGAAAGTTGGATGGAGTAGTGGAATAAAAATAAATAAAAAATTGTGTGCAAAAAAAAAGTGAAAGTTTTGTGAAAGGTGTGTGATTTCCGTTTTATTTAATTGTGATGAAGTGACTCTTGTTAAAATTATCCCTATTTAATTAAAATGCCGCTGTTTGGGAAGAAGGACTCGACTAAAAAGTCCAAGAAGGATAAGGATAAGGACAAGGTGGGAGAGGAGAAAGGGAAAGGTTCGGAAAGGCCCGTGTCCTCCCCCGCCGTGGAGGAAAAATATGACATGAAGGATGTGCTGGGGACGGGTGCCTTCTCCCAAGTCCGGCTCGCCCAGAGCAGGGATGACCCCAGTGTCATGTGCGCCATCAAGATTATAGAGAAAAAGGCTCTGAAGGGGAAGGAGGAGACGCTGGAAAATGAGATCTCGGTCCTCAGAAGGTAAAGCAAAAAAAAAATAAAAAAATAAATAAATCCGGAACAAATTTTTATTTCCTTTTTTTTTAATTAAGAAAAAAAAATCAGAAAGACTTACTTTCTCCAAAGAGCTTTCTCTCTTTCACTTCCTGACTTCCTACCTGTTCCTTCCCATCAATTCTGTTACATAATTTATAAGAGTTGTAAATATTACATGAAGCAGTTTTGCTAATGGCATGGGACATGGGCTATGCGTTGTCCCGATCCAAGAAAATTAGTCTCCGCGGAGTAAACAAAATCGGGGGAGGGGGACAGGGGGAGGAGACATGTCTATGGAAAGGAAATGAAGATGTCTCACTATTTTTTTGCTCTTTGGAGTTGGAGTTTAGCAAAAAAATAAAATTGATACAGAGCTGTATTTAATTTTTTTAAATTAAATTTTTGTTGAATTTTTTACTGCACAGAAAAACATTTTTGTTGCTGTTTTTTTTTGTTCACACATAGCCAGTTACACAGTTCAAAGAGGAATTATGAACTAAAAACATGAAATGGGAAATGCTGAATTTTGTAAATGGGCAGCTTATTTTTTTTGTTGGTTTGTCTGAACACCTTTCGATTTTTCCCCTTTGACAGACAGACAAGCTGTCGTTCATACGTCAACACACGGTTGAGGTGAGACATGAGAGAAAATGGGGAATCACATAAAGCCCCTGTCATTCATATTTTTATGCTCGATGTTAGGTCGAAGAAGCCCATGTAGGTAAATATAATTTTGTTTTACTATGCTAAAGCTTCTGTTCCAGTTTAGTTGAGAGAAAAACAAATATATTTGAGATACAAATCTATACGCATGAATAAAACGCTCAGCATAAAAATTTATTTTCATGGCAATGGCAAAAAAAACAGTAAAAAATCTAAAAATAAAATACTAATCCATATTCCATCACACGAGTAATCTTCTTCTTCCACCACAGCAGCGCAAAAAAAAGTATGCCATTCAGATTTACGATCGGAGGAAAGAATTATTTTTTTTTCCTTACAAAGGAATTAGGTAAAAAAAAATTATGTAGCAACCGCAGATCCAAGCTCAATCCCAGCCCAGGTAAAAAAAAACATGATGTTGTTGTGGGACGTCGTAAACAGGAAGCCAATTAAAGATTTTAGCTAAAGATAAAAGACTAAATAGCTTTACCCGCTTGAGCATACAACAAACAGATAACTTTAGGATTTCATAAATACCATTTCATCTCCGTATTAGGAAGGCAGTACATAATTTTTTCTTCAGAGAAAAATACTATATATTTTTTTCTTTCCTTGAAAGTCAGAGAAATAAGAATGGATTGAGTTGAGTAATTTTTTTTATTATAGCTGGAAGGGAAATGGATAAAATTAAGAGAGAAATGTTTTTTTTTTGTTCCGGGGAGCGGGACAAGAGCTTTGCGGACTGTTGTTGTTTGTGATGGGAATCTTTCTTCGAAAATCTATTTTTTTTCCTTCTTGTTAGTTTTATCTGGGAAAGGAAAGTTATCGGAAATACATAATAATAAAATAATAAGTATAGCAAGATGGATGGGTACATATCCATCTAAAAAGGAATATGAGCTGGGAAAATACCCCCGCAAAACAAAACCCAAATCCAAATCCAACTATACCGCCGAGTAAAAAAATAATAATAATACATAGCGATGTATGAAGGAGCACGTAACCGGAGGGTGAGAACAAATTACGGAAAACGTTGTTGTTTCCACGTGGAACAAAAACAAGTGAAAACAAAAAAAGGGAAACTAGGTATATGTTACCTGGAACTTATATAAATCTTTCTTGATTGGCCCATTTTTATTTTTATATAAAAATAATTCTGTGCAGCTTGTTGGTTTTTTTCTTCCAATACTATGTTCAAATTGCCTTTCCTCCATCCATCCTCCTCGATAAAAAATGAAACATTTTTTTTCCGGCTCAACAAAACAATTTTTTTATTTTCCACGGCGTATGTTTCCTTTTTAACCTAAAAAAATGTGAGTTGTTTTTCCTTGTTCAGAGGAGACCACGTCAAGTCAAAGCAAAGTTAGGTAGATGTAAGTTAGGTATATAAGCCTGATCTTATCTAAGCCCGAAGGAATGAAAGGAGTAAAGGAGATGCGATCAAAGAGGACAGGGAAAAAATTAAATTGGATGTAAGCAGGATTGGAGAATGAGATCAGTCATTTTTTAAGATAAGGATAAGAGTGGAAGAAAATAAAATTAAACCTTTCAATTTTGCTTCCATTCCACTTCCCATCATCATCATCATCATCACATTATCCCATGAGTAAAATGATGATGATGACTAAAAAAAAGTTCAAAGAAGCTGGCTATCCATCCATTCATATGACATCATTAATTTTAGCCAATTCATTCATTGATTCATTTAAAATGGGATCAAAGGGTTGCGTAATCCAATCGAATCAAATCAAATGGGTTTACAGATTGGGCTAAGATTCCAATTGAAGATTGAAGGACTTTTTTTTTAAACTTAAAATGTCTTCATTAGATATCACCGCCAATTCATTCAAGTTAAATTTAACTTTGTTTTGCAAAATAAAATCGCTGTTGAATGAAATGTGTGGAGGTTGTTAATAAATAATTTATTAAATGGGTTTGGTAGCAGCCTGTAAAAAAATAAATAATCAAAACATGTTACGCCGAGTAGGTTGGTTGTTATATGGCTTTATAGAGTGGATAGGAATTGCATTTTTTATGTTACAAGTATTTCAGCTCCGTCGTTATCCAGTTGTAACGGTTTTATTTCCTAATTAATTTACCTGTTTTACTTATTTTTTTTTTTTTTTTTAGACTCCAGCATCCCAACATTGTCCAGCTTGTGGAGGTGTACGAAGACAGAACTCGAGTGTACCTTGTCATGCAGCTGTAAGCGGATCACCTCAATTTACTTTCTCTAAAAAAATATATAATTATTTCTGGGGGATGATTTTATTGTCACTGGTCTGACTGTTATGTCATGTCACAGACGAGCTCACGTAATGCATGGTTTAATTATTCCTCATTTTTGCACTTTCTCTTTCATCAACAGAAAATGTTGAGGTTTGGGATGGGAAGATGAGATATTTGATGAAAAGAGGGAATAAAATAGGCCCGTGTGTGGTTTTGACTGTTTTGATAATTACAAGCCAAACATTCATTTCATGCTATGATAATGATCTGAAAGGGAAAAGCCGTGCTTCATCCTTCTGACGTCCGTATACCCTCCCATTTGAAAGGAAAATGGGTAGTGCTAAAAAAACATGAAATAGGAATCAGCAGCAGGAGACTTCTTTTCTGTGGGAGGAAATGGATGTAAAACGCGGATGTGCTCCGTTGACTCCACTCTCGACGCTCTCATTTCCTTCCCTCACGCAAATTACTTTCTTTTTTTTAATGCTAGCTTGGTTTGGTCCTCTTTTCTCCTTCCGAATAATGGTTATGTACAGAAAAAAAAATTGTTTTTCATTTCCGTGCCGAATCTATGTGGAATGAGGACAAAGGGACTATTTTCGATGAATGTGTGGCAGAGGAGGAAAGTAGGAGGGAGGGAGAGGAGGAGGAAAAAACTGAAAAAAGTTTCCCAACCAATTTAATTTAATTCTGGGGGTTTACTTCGAAAAGGGAAAAATTAATGCTTTCTCTGATTCCCTCAGATAAGCCAAATGTGACACTGACAATGTGACATAAAAACCTGGAGGATCATAAATTATGAGGATGCAATATGCACATTTTATTTTTATTTTCTCTAAAAAATCCAAACTCGAAATATTTTATTTAATTATCTTGTTTTATTTTATTTATTTACAAAGCGTCAGCGGCGGAGAGCTCTTCGACCGAATAGTGGAGAAAGGCTCCTACACGGAGAAGGATGCGGCAGATCTCATCCGTCAAGTTCTCGAGGCAGTGGACTACATGCACGAGCAGGGAGTCGTGCACCGGGATCTCAAGGTAGCAGGATAGAACAAGAACATGGCATGTTCCTTTTAACCTAAACTATCGATTTTTTACTTCCTCTCCCTCTTCTCCAGCGGCAACAGCAGCCTGGTCTGGCCCAGAGCCCCTAAAAAAATGCACAGACAGCAGCAGCAGCCATGCCATATCCATTCCTTTCCATTTCCAACAAGAAGGAAAGCATTTTTTCCTTCTTTGCGAAAAAAGAGAAAGCAAATGGAAAAATAAATGCTGGCCTGCTGCTGCTGTGTAGGCTGCTGCTGGAAAAGGGACAAGAATAGAAAATGGATTGGGAGGAAGAGGAAGCACGATTTATTTTCTTTTTTTATATCTTTATCCATTTTTTTCTTTCTTTCTTAGCCTGAAAACCTGCTATACTACAGCACGGACGACGATAGCAAGATAATGATAAGCGATTTTGGTCTTTCAAAGATGGAAGATTCGGATATCATGGCCACTGCCTGTGGGACTCCCGGTTATGTGGGTGAGTGGATGTGATGTGGAGGAGTCCCCTCCTTCCTTAATCCTCCTTAATAAATATAACTAGCTATCTATCTATTTTTTTGTTGTTGTCGGTGGAAGGAATGGAATGAGCTCATTCCACTAATTAATGATTTTATGGTTGGTGGACCATAAAAACGGATGAAAAAAATCCTTGCCCAGCCCAGACCAGCCCAGACCAGCCCTGTTGATGATAACATAACAGCTAGTTCCCTCCATCCTTCCTCCCTCCCTCCATTTCCCCGTAAATGCGATTATGCTTGGGTAGGATTTCACTCCAAAGGAAAATGAGCGAGAAGGATAAATTTTTTTTCTGTCCTAAGTAATTCCTTTATTTTTTTTTCCTTTTTATAAGCAGAGGACTTACACAATTTTTTTTCATGTTCACGCCCATCATATTCCTCTTCTTTTTTTAACGTTTCATATTACATGAATGAGCCCAAGCTTAAATAAATCACAGCTTTAACAAACGAGCAATGAGCAAAGACTCTTTTTTTTATCCATTTTAAATGGCTCTTAGGAGCAGCAGCAGCGTCAGAATGAAAAAAAAATTGGAGAAAATACTTTCTCTGCTTTCTCCCTTTCTAAAAAAAATGTTGGGTCTTGCCATGGTCTATGCTTATGTCACGGGCTTAGTTAGTTTTTTTTTTATTATATCCCTTCCCATTCACACTTTTCCACTTCCTCTCACTCAACTACAACAAACAGAGCGGAATGAACTGGGTCCTTCCTCTAATCTAAATAAAAAAAACTTTCCTTTCTTTTCTCCCTTGTCCTGTGATTTCCTTCATCATGTTTCGTCCCATCCATATCACACATATTTTTTTTTGCGGAGAGAAACGAAACAAATAACTTGGGTTCGGTTCATGTCCTTCCCCATCCCCAGCCATGATACACGACTGCTTCCCTCGCATCAAGCTATATAGCTATAGCTATTTACCTGTTATATGTAAATCATATGCAGTGGAGTGGCTATGCTATATGGCTATGCTATGATGCTCCTTTTTTCCTTTGCTTTCTCCACAATATCTAGAGTTAGTGTATATACAGGATTGTTTGGTGGAAGAGAAGAATGATATAAAACTGAGGGTTTTTTTTTGGAGGTGAAATGCCTAGCTTAGCAGGAGAGGAAAGAAATTGGCTTCTGCTTTTGACTCTGACTTTCTCCACCATCATCATCATCATCATCGTTATTCCCACACAGTCTATCCTCGTCAGCTCACAATTTTCCCTTGGCCTTTTCCCAAGACTGGAGAGTTGAATGTGGAGAAAGAAGGTCTATCCTTGCTTTGCTCCCGAGTTTCCCTGACATTTCCAGAGTTTTTTTCCCCGGTCTGGAATGGAATATGGTTTGGAAGGAATGAGGAATGTTACACTGTAACAGCGTCTGTAGATCTGTGTCTCTCTCCGCACTAATGTTAATGTCTGCTACCACCGTGCTAAGCTAATGTGGGCCAAGTGGGTCGTAAAAAGGAGAAAAGGAGAGAATGAGAAAGGAATAATATGGAATGGCTGTGAGCAAAAAAGTGAAAGTAGCTATATGAATGGCCCATGCTCATGCATGGGATCGGATGAGGCTTTTTTATGGCTGTTCCTCAAAATTTACTATTAATTTTCTTTTTTCCAGCTCCCGAAGTTCTCGCCCAAAAGCCATACGGGAAGACGGTGGACGTGTGGAGTATAGGAGTCATCTCCTACATCCTCCTCTGCGGCTATCCCCCCTTTTATGATGAGAACGATGCAAATCTATTTGCTCAGATATTGAAAGGTCAGAGCCGGCATTTGGGAGAAAGTTTAATGGGGCTATGGCTTAAGGAGAATTTAATTATGAAATTTTATGCAATACCTTAAAAATTAAATTATGTTAATGAACGCTTCATTTTTTTTAGGTGAGTTTGAGTTCGACTCCCCCTACTGGGATGATATCAGCGACATGGCAAAAGACTTTATCCGGAGGCTGATGTGTGTGGATGTGGACAAGAGGTATACATGCAAACAGGCGCTGGCTCATCCATGGTAAAAAAAATAATAATTAATTAAACCAGGATGTGATTATTATTATTTTTTTGAAAATTTTAATTAAATTCCAATTTTTTATTCCAATCTCCTTAAATATTTAGGGTTGCCGGGGACGCTGCCAGCGACAAGAACATTCACGGGATGGTCTCGGCCCAGCTGAAGAAAAACTTTGCGAAGTCCCGATGGAGGGTAAAATAAAAATTGTTCATCCTAATAATAATGTTTTTTAATTACGGTTAAGCAATTAGCGATTTTTTTTGGCCAATTATTTTTTTAGCAACTGATGAATGCGATCGCCATGGTGCACAAAATGCAAAGACTGGCCCTCACCAGCTCAAACAGCGTGGACGTGCCGGATGAGCCGAAAAAGTCCCCCGGGGGTAGGATTGAGCAGGGACAGGAAGCAAAGGAGGTGGTGGAGCAAGCGCAAGCGTCCTCCCGTTCATCCCAGCCTACTAAATAAATAGTCACTTCTTTAAAAACAAAATTATTTACTGAAATTCCAAAAAAAAAAGAAAATATTGATGCGGTTCGGAGACTTCCTTCTAGAAATTAAATATATTTAAACTGATCTGTAATCAAGTGTAGTAGGGTTATCATATCAAATATCAAAAGTTAAAAAAAAAATTGATATTTAAAAAATCCTATTCAAAATCAATCGAATTTAAAAAAAAATTAAAACGAACGAGGGAAAAATGAACAACGACATTGTACTTTAAACGCCATTCCGAAAATAGAGCATAATTAGGAGGAGACTATACACACCTAATCAAATCCATTAACTAAGTAATTTTTTCATATTTAATAATTTAGTTGATGATTGATTTTTTTTATGGAATAGTTATTTTTTATCTCGGATGATCGTATTATCCTGGTTACCTATTACAATTACATAAATTATGTGTGTACTCATTATCATGTATCATTAAATTTTATATTTAGCAAAAAGGTTTGTTGAATGTTTAACGAAAGTTTTGAAATAAATTGATAAGATGTTTAAACAAGGCTTAACTTTCAACTGTTCAACATTCACTAGTTTTTTGGACATGAACTAGCTTTAATTATTATTTTCCCCATTAATTAATTATTCCATTCTCATAAAAAAAAACAGGGACTGAACACGAAAACAATCTGACAACTAGAAAATTAATTAAATGCCCGGGAAAATAATGATGAAATTGGAATGAATAGGTAATCCATATATCCATACATACATGAAAGTACCAGAAGTAATCAGTTAAAAAAATTTCTGTATATTAATTGGATTTGGTTCGGTGTCGAAATTGAGTTGTCACAGCTACGAAAGCCAAACAATCAAACAAATACAGAAAAACAAACATTGTTTCAGATTCAGTTTTGCTCCGTTGCGTCGACCATAATAAATAATACATTTGCATTCTGATTCATCCTTCTGGATTTACCTATCATTCCTTCAAAACTTTCCCAGCATGCGGCAAACTTTCAAAAAAATGTTTCCATCGGCGACCACCCCCACTTTCCTCCTATTTCTATTTTTCCCCGCCAACAACACAGAGTCTTTGTCTGTCTCAAAACTATTCGGTTGGCTGGAATCCTGCAGCTTCACTTATTTCCACTACACCAACTTGACCAATCAGAACACAACGACCTCACAAAATCTAACTTCCCTCGACCACCACTCCAACCTACTTGAGCGAGTTTTTGGGATCATCCCACCCAACATCATCTCCTTTAAAATTGGGAATGATGAGGAAGCCAGTTTATACACGGTCCAAGAGCTATCAGCCTACCGACGGAAGTTCTCTCCCTGCAACGTCCACTTGGTTGTCCACTCCTCCGTAGATCTTCTTGTGAATACGGCCAACGATAATGAAGCCATTCTGCCAAATTACCTGTGGGTCCTCAGCCAAGCCGCCATTTCAAAGACGACAGAATATTCAGAGTTCCCAGTACGGACATTGGCCTTTTATACAGTTCCTGGGGTGATCTCCATTGAAGTGATCGAGCCGGATGTGTTCCTCATCTGCTTCACCTGTACATACAATCAAACTGATTTCTTCCCCATCCCGCAAGATTTGGGATCAGGACTGGAGGGATATTGGAAGGGGCTGCATGGCAACCTGCACAACTCCAAGAGTTGGATCTACCCACGAATAGAGGATGGATATGTTTACGAAGAGAACGGCAGCAGGGAAGTCTGCAGACTGTATGTAAAAATGAAAATGTTGGCTCGGCCCACGGAGTGCACCCTTCTCACCCTCGCCCATAAACATAACTTCACCTACGACGATGAGGACGGAAACTATGATGCGGTGACGGAATGGCAGTACAAGCTACGGCTTGGCGCTAATAACCTTGCTAGATTCTCGGAAGTCCCTCAAAAATATGTCTGGGCTTCCGTGGGAATTGAGAACTGGAAATTTGAATTCATGACTGTGGTCCGGGACACGAGCCAGTTGAAAACGAAGACGCAGTTGGAAGGGCTGATGAGGCCATTCGGTTGGTTCATCTGGCTCATCCTCTTCCTCGCCAGTCTGGTCGTCGCCGGGATATTCACCCTGGAAGCGCTGGTCTCAGGCGATGTCCGCTGCCATTTCCAAGAAGTTGTGAGGCTGTATCGGGAGGCTTGGCTGTCGCTGTGCAGCCTCCTCCTGGACCAAGGCGGGACCTGCCCCAATGTGACCAATGTCAATCAGACGATGCTGATGCTGACCTGGTTCCAGTGGAGCCTCCTCGTCATGCTCATGTCCCAAGCTTATCAGAGTGAGATGTTTGCCTCATTCACGACGGAGCCGGACGTCCCCAGCACTTGGGAGGCCTTCCTGGAGAGCGGAATGATGACTGGGACGTTTGGCTACTGTAGTGGGGCTAACGAAGCATGGGAATCCTGCTTGATTTCCTCAGAGATTCCCGAGGCGATCCGGGGCGGGAGCCTGGACAATAAAACAATCAAGGACTTGAAGAAGCTCCAAAGGGTTGCGCACTGGTTCACAACTCCAACCAACTTTCTGGATGACTTTGCGCTTGTGGCAATCCACAATGGGACGGCCGTCGAAAACCAGACACAGTCCATTCATCTAGGCCACCAATTCAGCATGATTGACTCCGAACTTTGGATAGAATTTCTGAAGGAGTACTTCTCTGAATCCGGTTCCTTTTGGGTTTCGGATCCACGACCAGTTCCAATCATCGGAACGAGCAGGTTCTACGTCAGCTACCGCAACTTTTTGTATCCCGTCTTGGCCCAGTCCCTTGCACAAATCCATGAGTCGGGCTTGGTGGGAAGGTGGCGGCAATTTCACTTGGCTTCGGTGAAAGCAGTTGACATCAATTTCCTGGATCGTAAATTGCATCCAAAGCAGAATAAAAATGAGGAAAGGGAGCGGGCGTCTTCCACCCAGCGGAAATACCTTTACTGCTTGGAGGACTGTTCCAGAAGGGCCAATAAAGTCAAGCAGAGCTTTTCCAGCCTCTCCAGCCAAGTCCACTTTGCAATCATAATTTATGCAGTGTCCGTTGTCGGCGGGACTGGGGTGCTCTTCATCCTGGAAATACTGCACTTCTGGCGGGAGCCGTTATTACTGAGGTGGGTGAGACGAGCTTGGTCGCAATTAGAGTGTGCACGGGCGGTTGGTTCTCAATGAGATTAAGCTTATTGGGTATGGTAACTGTGTTTGCGCTAGCTGGGCTTATCGCCGGGACACAATTGAGCTTATCGGGCTACCTAATTATCAGATAAACATTCAAGTCAAAGTCAAGACAAAGTCAAATTGTTGCAATTTTGATATTGCTCACTAAAGTGATTTGCAATTTGCATTGCAAAAACTTTTCTCACCGGAAATGCTCACGTGTTTGGGTGAACAGCATCCTGATATTCGTCACGTAACAAATGAGGGCCGCCAGTGAGCTGCTCATTTATTTGTCGACCCCATGAGCTCACTCACGGGACGCAAATTACAACCGTTGGTCATAGTCATAATGGAAGCGCTGCATAATAAATTTCAATCAATTAGTTAAATAGTTTTACGTAAGATGGGTGTGTG
>JAQIWX010000370.1:0-18323 GCA_034696785.1 Lepidocyrtus cyaneus | reverse complement strand
TAAATATTGTTATGGGACTTGACAACTCTAAAATTGCTAAATGTAAGTACAACTGTTTTGCATGCTTCATTCGTCATTCATACTTAATTTAGAGGTAAATCAATTAATTAAAAAAATCCTTAATGGAATTCCAGCACTTACTTGGCTCATTGGATCACAAGGGTATACTGTCGTTCCGCATCAACACGTTTCTGAGGGTTCACAGTCGTAAAATAATTAAAATTGTTGGAAGGTTGTTTTAAACAGGTAGAATGACTGGAATACTGATTGTGGTCAGGTCAATGTTGATCAAAACATTACTAATTCAGGAGTGTTCTGAGTTCACACTTTTGTTGTATTAATGTTACACGTATGAATTGGGCGACGTCACTTTCACATATACATAAATAAATATACAGTCACACTTTTCTTCAATGTCATGCAGCAGTTACGGGTGATTTAAGGCAACTTCGTGATAAAGCATAAAAACGTTGAAAACATTTAAACTCTTAGGTCAATAGAAAGTATAGATCAATTAAAATATATTAATTGTCTAACGAATATATAATATATACCTAACCACTTCCAGAGCCTGCTGGGCGGTCGATATGTGGCATGTGGTATGTAAATAACGGACGACACTAATACAAAATTATAATATATTATGATTATGATGAAGACACAAGAGCATCAATAACGGTCAGATCACAGTCGGTTGTAATTCATGGATTTATAGTTCAGTGTTTTGGGACAGGAGGACGACGACAGTTCTCAATAGATTTTTTTTTATGAAAACGATCAATGATGAACGTGAAGTTAAATGTCTTCCTTCATACGGGTGATTGATTATTATTTTAATACATTTGATTTGCATATTATAGTGTTAAATGTATACTATCCATACATTTATTGCTATTCCTCATCCAGCCCAGAATTAGCAAAATAAAAAGGAACAAAGGTGTGGAGTGTCTCTTTTTCTTTCAATGAGTGGGTTTGAAATGACGTTGAATATGGACATCCACACACACTCACTCACATAAGTGGATAGAGAAATAAACAAAGTAATTATACTTTCCTCTTTTTAGAATTCAAAAAGTTATAGTCCCTTCCACCATTATCACCTGGAGAAAAGGTTAATGATGAAGATGACCAAGTACACTAGTTCATGTAGAAGGATACTGCACCAAAGCGTTTCCGACGGGAGGATAAGCACTTGCCCTTTCATGGCCTCGGAGGAAATATAACCGAACAAAGGGCTTTTAACTATAATAATACTTCATCTTGCGGGGTTTGGCCAGGAGGACCAAGGGAACAATTTTATATCTTGTTCCTCCGATGCGCAATAAAAACAGACTTCTCGATTGTATTATTGTATAATGCCAAACTTTATTTGAGCATGAGCAAGTCACCGTTCATCTTCCTTCCGCTCTTCCGTGTCGACTTTAATGTTATGGAGAAAGTTAATTTTGATACTTACTCCTTTCACCACGATACTAAATGTTAAATTATTGCTATAAATGACGGGAGATAGAGATATACAGTGGAAGGAGAGAAAGAGGCCTTGCTCAGCTTTTAAGACCACAGAGGAAGATGCAGAGTTTGAATGGACAGCTGAAGAGAGGTTTCCTCTCTATTCAGAGTTGGATCAATCTTTTTCTCTATATCCCTTTGAAAACCAGCTTTGTTCTTAGCGCTGTCACGATTTGCTGACGTATGCTGGGCTCAGCACATCGGATGACGGAGTGAAGCCTCCAATAAGCTTGAAGCTTTCTCTACCCTCCACCACCGCACCATCGCATCGTACATAATAAGAACCCTTAGCTCTACAAAGGCAACCGGATATGAACACACTTGTGTGTATAGCAAAGGGACGGACAGAAGATGAGCCTTGAGAGCGACGAGACAAAACAAAGTTGTGTTTTGAAATTGTACTATGAAAATGCAATGAGTCATGGATGGCTACTGCATTGGTTCATAATAGATACATAAGTTCTGGTTTTTGGTATATGGGTGAGGAGAAAGGAAATGGATATTAGAGATATATTTTCTTGGAAGGAAGAATTCGGAGAAAACAATTTGGTATATATTTTTTATTGTAGGTTAAATAAAGCATCTTACAAAAAAACGGAGAAGGACAAGGACACTGTACATTTATGTTCTCTAGATAGAAATAATGAAACCGGATGAAAAATGTTAAATAATATATGTACTTAGAAATGTATTTAATGCTGGTTTTTTTAATTAAATACAGATGTATTTTATACAGCAGTAATATTAAAAACTAGACTATGATTTATTCGCCTTGACGGGCCTCATTTGTAATAATTATTGTTTTAGTAGAGGAGGATATCCGAAGCGTCCGTTTTCATCATGTGTTGGGCTTTCTCAAGGTCCTTTTGCCATTCGTCTAGTCTTGTTATCATAGTGCCGATCTGAAATGAATTAATGATAGTAAATTGGGGTTTCAATAGTGAGTCGATGAATAGGACAATTTTTAATTTTAATTAAACATTTAGGATTTGTAGTTTATTTCTTCATACCTGTGATGTATCCAGTACGCGAGGTTGGACCCAAGTCATATAGATCTTTTTTCCTACTTCATCGATCTTGCCGACGACGAGGCCCTTGGCAATGGCCTTCATTACGTAGAGCTCGACTTGGTCAACTGGGAGTTTTGTGGCGTTGGCGACATCCTCAAACGTTATCTGCCGCTCGTTTGCAGATCTTCTAAAGGTCATCTGGAAAATAATTTAGGAATAAGAATGTTATCTTATATTTTTCCATCCAATGTTATCAATATTTTCGTGAGTGAGAAGTATGATCCAGGATGTGGTAAGATGTAAGATTTAGAACTGACAAACCTCCATAATTGCTAAAAGAGTAACTTTAGTCCTCAGCTTGCTCTCGTTCTCCGCAAGTAATTTGTTGGTGGTCCATTTCTTCTTTAAAGTTTCGAATTCAGTAACATCCCCGGAGTTGAAAGCTTTCATGAGATGGACGAGCCACTCGTCTTGGGTCCTCTTCAGGGAGTCCAACACGGGATGAGCCAACTATAATTGTAAATTGTAAAAAAAGAGTAAATTACATATTAGTTAATGAGCAATTCAAACTACAATCATGCGGCATCAAGCTATAGATAAGTTTGCAAACTCACCAACTCTCCGAAGTTGTAAATGCCCTCAGCGACTAATGAAGAGATAGCTAAATTTTTAGCATGCTCTTTCTGTTCCGACAATGGTAAGTCCTTGAGAGGAGTGCAGCCCAAAAATTTGAGAGCACTTTTGTAGTATTCAGTGAGGTTCCCTTGGTCAAGGAAGAATTTGCTCTGGAGTTGATAGAAACGACCATGCACCTCAGAGATCCCATCAAACTGTCTCAAGATCTCATCCACTTCCTCCAGAATTGCCTGAAAATCAATTAAATCAATCAAACATAGTGAATATTAACAATGCAATGCTCGAGTTTACTTATAACAAACAACCACTTTTTCACACACAAACACAAAAAAATCATCCATGTTTAACCAAACAACATGGAATTGATTGATGACTAAAAACTAACCTTCATCCCAGCAACATCCTGTTGCTTCTCCAACTTTATCTTTCCCCGAGTAATTTTGCAAAGAGCTAATGCAACGGGATCAGCACTCAACCGCTTCTCGCAATTATCCAAGAAGGTGTATGCCTCCTGCGGGGTATCATACTGGGCGACGATAAGGACACAAAGCTCCATATACGACAGGGTCTTGATTCTATCCATCACAAATTTAACAATTAGCAACAACTCTTCATAGGATCTATACAAGTCAATCAATTTGTACATTTTAACCGATCCCTCACTCACTCACCTTAATTCAAATTCCTGTATGAAGTTCTCGTAGAGGTCAACCAAGCCCCTGTTCTTCTGCAGTTCCGGCTCCTTCACAAACGTCAGGAGCTGGATAGTCAGTTGATGCCATAGCCGCTTGGAATGTAGCTCATCCAATTTCGCCCACTTCTCCGCCATGGCAGGCTCCGCCGTCCGCTCCTTACTACGAAGATAACCACTCACGTCTCGAACCATTTTTCTAGCTACAGAAACCCCCATACAAATTAAAAATCAAACTCATAATAAATACGTAACAATGAATAACTTTCAACTGTATCCATTTTAATCAAAAGTTGCTAATCCACACATAAAAGTAACCTAAAAAAAGACCCACAATCAATATAATTAACCAACTCAAAAACTCACCTGCTTAATAAGTGTCTTCAATTGAATTTTAAACGATTCTTTCAAAAATCTCGATAATAATTATTGTTTTAAACTGGAGTAAAATTTATTCACCAGCCACCTCACTAACTTCCCATCTATAACTGCACTCTCTGCTCTGACATAAAGTGCATTCCAATTTCTGCTTGTCATTCAACTTGTTTCACTTCATCCCAACCAAACTGAACTCCTTTCCGTAGAACGAACGAACATAGCCATAGCTTGAGATGATGCAGCACTTACCCTTCCCGCCAACCGGGACCTTACAGCGAGTCATGTGACTTGACTGCTATTTCGTAGAGCAGTTTTACTTTGTTCCCAACATATTTCTGTATTATCACTTTGTTGCGTTCGTTTTCCTTTTCGCAAAATTAAGTTTTATTATTATTATATTGTGAGTCTTTCAATGAGTTTGTTTTTGAAAATTGATAACTGCATACAAAAATTATGCTGCGATTTTGATGAATGGAGAATAAAATTGAAATAATGCCAAGTAGTAAAAAGTTCATTTGAAACCGGTCAAAGTTACTTGCTTACTTTTTTTAACAAATAAATCTATGATTTTCATTTATTAAATCCAGTTTGTAATAATTAATCATGTGTACAGAGTATAGTTTATAGTTACCTAACATACAGTTTAGCCTCATTTATTTCGTTGAAGATTTATGTACTGACAGTTGTATTATCATTAGATTAGGTAGATATTCTTCTTCATATAACTGTCTAAATAAAATAAAATGAAATAATAGGGATGACAACAAAAACCCGTATTTATTGTATTTGAAGTATCGAAGTACACCAAATCGCCAAGCAAATAAATCATATTTTTTTAAAAGAAATGGGCGATCATTGCATAATGGAGGTGTCCAATAATCATGCCATTCGTGGAGTAAAAGTTCTCAAAAAAAAAATTTACCTAAAAAATTAAGTTCTTCACAAGCCATTTACTTATAACGACATATTATTATTGTAATCTTTAACTCTCTTTTATTATCCTGCTTACAATTTTAAATAGAAAAAGTAACAAAATCCGTAAAAAGCCTCTTTAATTGTGTGAAATTAGCAAAGTATAAAACAGTTCCCATTCCCATGTTTAAGTTTGTAGTAGAAAACGCTCAATGGAGTGCAAAAACCTCCCCACTTGATTCATTACCCAGCATCAGCAAAATCATCATCTTTCCTCAAATTTTAAATTTATTAAAATATCTAAATATTGATTATGATTTTTAAAATACTTAATATGACCGTGTGTAAAAAATTAAATTGAAAACTTTAGAACCAGTTTTTCATATCAAAACACCGTGCTATTTGTTAAAATCATTCAAAACTAACAGTAACAGTAAGGTAATAAGCTAGATGATAAAACTTAAAAATTACTTTAGCTATCTCACTTAACTGTAACGAATTTAATTTCATGGTAAAACTGTGGCATAGGTATATATAGTCATAACTTTAATGTCAATATTTATTTTTATGTCGTATATAATGGTTTTAAGTGTATCTGGATCAATTCGCACCAATATTGTTTTGTTCTCATTTAATAGTACATAATATAATAGCTAACTGTGTCTAATATATCTACTTAACTTGTATATGTAATGTATATTTTTCTAATTTAAATACATACTTTATTTAAATACTGCTATTAAGTCCTAAAGCTTTTCGTGGTTGTGGCTGTTTACTTTCATCTCATCCCTCCACGTATTTTTTTTATGAAAACAAATTTATTTAACCTTTCTCCAGGTCTAAGCAATTAGTCAATGAAGTATAAACTTAACTGAGTCATTAGTCTGTATCTTAATTAACTAGACAATTTAATATGTACAATTAAGCTTCTTTCAATTGTCTGAAGTTGAATTACTAATGTATTTGATAAGATACGATGTACCGAATAATAATAATACCAAACAATTTTAAATGACTATCGCGTAAGTTTTTTTAACGATGGAAGTTAAATATCAGTTGTTTCAGCCCAGTTTTTCGTTTTGATATTGGCATTGGCATCAATGTTAACATTTTTTATTTTAATAAAATTCATATTATTTGAGAGAAAGACCCCAATGTATGCCTCTATTGACTGTATACTTTCTATAAATTAAGGTGTATGTTATAATCTCAATCTCAATTAAATATATTTATTGTATATGTATTGTAAATACTCAATCGGTATCATACCTATATATAGTTTAACAAAATAAATAATGGAATGAAGGAATGTATTATTAATGTCATATCAACATTATGTACCCCTGACAAGACAATGAGCCAGTTTCATAGCGAATAAAATTCAACTGGAAGGGCAATGCTAACTTCAACAAAAAAAATGGTATTGTAATTAATAATTTTTTTTGCAGTAGAAAAGATTTCACAGTTAATGAATTGTATTTTGCGGTCTGTATTCAATATTCATGAGTAAATATTGAGTAGTGTAAGATGATATATTTCACATTTTGTATTTTCAGTTTTGGCAAATCTGTATACGGTTTTGAGTGGCTTGGTTTGGTTTTTTATAAGATTTTTTTTGGTCTTGATAATTAAAAATAATTAATTTTTTTTTCAATAGCCTCTATAATAGTTAGTAAGTATATAGTTTGATCTGAATAATCTGAAGAGTTCACTGTTCATATTGGTATTGTAAAATGTGTGTAGTATTGAAAGAGTCCATTTGTTCTTCTGTTGTTGAAAACCTTTATTGTGAACTTAGCTAATTATGATATAGGAAGGTATGTAATATTGTAATTTTAAGATTATTGTTAGGGAACTTAATTAAAGTTAAAGTACAATTGTTATATATAATTTCCATAATAAAGTTTACTAGTGAACATTTCTTTGGCATCGCCGTTTTCATCTCTTTGGTTTTGGTAGCATGATTATAATTATTTATATCTATCTAATAATTTCAAGATTTAAAAAAAAAATCACTGATAAACATCATCGTTGTTTCCTGTTTTTACAAGCGGTACAATATTCTCCTATCATCACTTAATTTTATGATTGGGTAACTAATACTTAACAGTTAATTGAAGACCGGTTTCAAATTGTGAAGAAGCTGATTTCTTTAAGTTAATGCTGACTAGTCTCGGAATTATCACTTGGTTCCTGATGATGATGAAACTCCAAATCGGAAATGTGGATGAAGGTGGCTGTGGAGCCACTGGTGCTACTACAAGGCTCGGAGGAAGCTAATCCAGAAATGGAGCCCCCTCCCCCATCCCCACTAGGCATGGAAGGATCAGTTGAAATGGCAGCGCTCACTGATGACGGAGGATGAGGAGAGGACTCCGGACTGGAGGAGTTATTTCCAGGATAGGAGAATTTTTGATGGGGACTTCCCTGTTGGGGAGGACTACCGGAGTACATCTCCGTGGGGGAGTCCGCTTGCGGGGACTGGCTGCTGTAGGTATAGTGGGGAGTGTTAAAACTGGGGACACCATACTCCTCCTGGTGGGAAAAGCAGGGGTAGATAGGCTCATATCTGTTGGGCGTTATTGGAATGCTCAGGTCGCCCACACTGCAGCCGCTGTCCTTGGACGCATACTTCCGTTTCAAGTTGAAGCTAACCCGTTTACCCTCCACGCCACTGCCCCCTGCGCCATCACCGTTGGTTTGGAGCCTTCTTTGGCTTTCGTCTATCGCTAGCTCAATATAACTGCCGTTGAAATCTACGACCGGGGTTATGGGATCCTCATCCTGTGGATCCCCGGGCGGGGTGCTGCTTCCTGTAGGAAGAACCCCACCATTTGGCACCTCCACGTAGATACTAGATGGGTCTCCATATTGATGATGATAAGGGTCCACCATGTGACGATCCCCATCTCCATTGGGGAGCTTCCCATTGATTTCGCAGACGCTTGAGCTTATCGTAGCAAGCTCCCCACCACTTCCCCCGACTTCGGGGTAGGTACAGCTCAGACTTCGACTATGAGTTCCATTCCCACTGCCCCCATTTCCGGACATAGCACCGCCCCCATTCAACTTCCCGTTTTTAGTCCGATGCAAACTCGCCGAGTTACTACTCCCATTTCCATTTCTCCCCCCTTTCATTCGAAGGAGGGGGGATTGGTCCTTGGGGATTAGGAAGCTGGCCCTGGAGCTTAGGCTACTTATCTCAGACAGCGTCTCCGGACTCGCCAGTGGAGCCATCCACTCTTCATACTTGATTGGCCCGAAAATCTCTTTGAAAGTGCTACCTGCCTCGCTACATCCCGAGCTGCTATTATTCCCCACACTACTTTTCCTCTCGTGACCCATCGTCCTCTCCTTCTCCATGAATCGCTCTTGCAGACTGGTCACATAGTCCCAACTAAGGTTTAGCGACGCGAGGATATCGCTCAGTCCCAAATTCGTCGGGGTCAGCTCCCCATCCCCTTCCAAATCCGCGTCCGCATCAATTATCAGCGGACTGGGATTCAGAAGCGTGCACTCCGGCGAAGACTTGGAATCCACAGAGCTCGTCCCATCTTCAATGCTAGTGAAACTGGTCTCCATGCAGGGGACTGTGAGTCCCACCCCATTCATCCTCTTCTGGGGAGATGCTCCAGCGGATGATGACATCATTTGGTTTACTATCATTACGTTGGCGCTGCTGCATGGATCCATCCCACCTACTTCCCCTCCAACTATGCTAACCCCTTCACCGTCCGCTAGTGACTCCTTGGAAAGCACCAGAGGGGAGGTACTACTCGCTGCTAAGCCCGTCCTCTGCGGCTTAGCTGGACCGTGATTATTCACAACCTATAACAATAAAGAATAAAAATTTAATGATTTGATAAAATGTCGATGATTGTCGTCCTCAATCTGTTACAGTACCTATTATAAATTTACGGATACCCGATTCATTTTTAGCCCCACAAACACCATCTACTTTCTCTAAATAGCTTTTACCTTACTCGTGATTCGTGAACCTCCTACAAATTAGATATGAATGGGCTCTGCACCAAAGAGAGCATCAAGGGCAAACTTACAGTAAGCTAATTTCTTAATAATATGACACTTAAGCTTCTAAACTACTTCAATCGCAAATAAAATTAAGCTTAGAATATAACTATTTATAATTAGCATTTATAACTAGGCGTTTAAAGAAATGAATGGTAAATAAAAAAAGTAAACTGCATTCACCTCCTCCGTTTCAACTCACCCATAATCTCCACATTCATGATTAATTAATACAGAATCGAAGGCATTTGTATCAATTGTCTAAGATAAAATTAGACATGAATGACTTCGCTTCAAACAAAAGTTGTTGTATGAATGATGGTGGTGGTGGAGTGCGGAGGCCCTCCAACACAACTACTCCCACCACCACCAACACCACCTTGACGACAACTGGATCCCTCATCATTATTATTGTTGTTGTTGTGAATTGTTCCGGTGGAATGCGATAGAACGTGAGGCGGCGCACCTCCCCCATCATTCCCATTCAAAGCGCTCGCATGCAGCGATGGGAACGGAGTGAACTCAAACTCAAACGGGAACTGGTCTCGATCCAGCTCAACCCTGTTTTTCGTTGATAAGATCTACAGAAGAAAAGAGAAACAGGTAAAGAAAAATAGAAAGCTGAAACATAAATAAATTTTTGTAAAAAAAATATGTTTCATCTTCAAAAAATACATAATAATTTTGCAACGGCACGATAACAAAAATTTAATAATTAGAAAAAAACTTTCTAGTCTCATGCAAAACACAATTTATCTCGATTACATTTCATGCAATGCCACAGCCATGCAAAAGGTTAAGTCTAATATGCCAATACACTTTATTACATATCATCGTAATAATAAGTACGTTGTCGTCGACAGGAGAAAGCTTCCTCTCCACGACGAAGAGGAAAAAAAAGTGTTTTGTGTGAGGGAGCACGTCAGGTTGAATAAAACGAGCAATTTAGCCTTCCTCCATCACATCACATCACATCACATCACGCCATATCATATCTTTGGGTGAAAGGAGCCAGGTTTTCACGCTGATTGATGAGGAGAAATCTACGTTGAATTGATGGGGAGAGAAAAGCGCTCGGCATGAAAACTTCTCTCTCTCTGTTCCTTTCATGTGGAGATTTCAGCCCAACAGAAATGGAGAGAGTAACTTTTAAGCAACAGGAAATGGACAGTGGAAGTAAGTTGATGACTCCCCTATATCAGATCCACTCACTCTCACTACCATATATATCCGTGCAAGTGATTGGATCCCATCCGTGAAATGAAAGGAGGAACGGGGAAAGTGGATGGAGATTGAATTGGATGTTGTGGGGAAGGTGAAATGTAAAATGAAGGGAACGGCTGAAAACCCCAAAGTTTGATCTAATCTGGATGGATGATAGGCACAATAATATACTATCCCTTTAATTAGATTTTTAGAGATGGGCTTATATTATAATGTCAATCCGGATCTTTTACTCTTCTGATTAACATTAATATGAATGACGGGAGGTAAAAGTATAATTTGATTGACTCCTCTAATCCCAACTTTTCCGCTCATGAATTAGTACCAATTAATTCTAATTAGGTAAATCTCATACACCACATCCCATATATTATGAAGGTTTTTGGTTATTTACGTAAGTGCCTAATCGAACGAGAAAGACATGTTTTAGTTAGAGATAATTTATTTTTTTATTTTTAATGGCGTACCATTTGGAGTGCATGGAGCACTTGGTCCGGCATGTGATCCTGGATCATCCCGGGAGAGATGAGGACCTGACCGTAGTCCGTGTTTTCCGTCCATAGCGCCTGGAAGACCGGCTCCCCCTTTTTGATCACTCGTCTGGAGATGGGGAAACACACATTTACATTTTATACCGTGCTTAAAAACCCACGCAAATGTTGTTTGCGAATGAATAGAATATGTATCATTATTTAATAATTACAATTTGGGTGTTTTAAATTAATTTTGCAAAATTCAAGCTTTGATTAAATACAGCAGGACAGGAGGGTGCAAAGCCAATCATGCAGCGAGACTGTAGCCATATTCCAAGCGATAAGCACAGAAAATATGAATACTGTTCATATAAATGACTACAAGGAAGAGGGAAACAGTTTTAGGGACAAAATTAGTAACATTTTCTCCACGGCGCTGTGATACATTTTGGAATGGGGTGTTCCAGTTTTCTAGTCAAAACTGAATCTGCATCTATTTAATTATGTATATGAAGGAAATAACATCGTATCACATCATTGTCCACGTATCCTCGAGCTAGATCTGGGCTTTTAGTAGTTAGACATGTTTCATAAGTAATTAAATGCGTGTCCCATTGTCCTTCTTCCAGTTTCCAAAATTAGGTCCGTTATTTGTTTCTCCCCTTCGCAAAGAAATACGGGAGGATGTGGAGTGAAGCAGAAAGTTGTTATTATAATTGAGATTCGTCATCATCATCATCTTCCCAGATTACCTTCTACCCCATTTCCATAATTAGGACTTTACCATCAAACGTCCATTAATGTCTATATTATGTATATTTTCGTTACTTTAAGGATAGGACGGCAGGGGAAAGTTGAAACAATGTCTTTCAAAAAAGTGTTTCCATTTTCCTTCAGCTTTCTGAAGAATGAAACAATGACGATCAGCCCATCATTTTTGCGAGCTACGTTAAAGAAAGGTCACCGAAGCTGACGAAAGCGAAAGAGTCATGCAAAGAAAAAGTACTAATTAGTTGTGAACTATATAACTATTGTATTAGATTTTGCAAATTGACCAAAACTAAATAAGGGAGGTAAAGAAATAAGAACGATTCTAAATGAGCAAACAGGTAAGCCAATTACAATTACGATAACAGAAGCTCAATGAAAAATATTAATTACATTTTCCATCAAACATCAAACATATGGATAGATATGAAAAGTAAGTTGCTAAATTTTCATGAAAGGGTGAGCAGATGCTTGCAACAGTTGTCTATCTCGTCAAAAGAGCAAATCAATTAGTTAAGTTATGTTTTTTAAACTGTATTCTAATTAAAAGGTTTCTTTTTGTTCTACTGCAGAAAAATAACATCTAAAGGGGAAACTTTCACTATTACCAAATCTCTAGTCTAATTCAATTCACTGCAAAATTTGAAGGGTAGATAATTAGGGATATGCTAATTTCTAATTATCTAGTTGCAAAAGATGTTGGATTGAGTAAAAAGGTAAGAAAGGTTGAGAAAAATAATTTGTTTTTTCTAGTTATTATTGTTGTTCTACACACATCATATTATGTATTTACTAGGATAGGATCATTATATGTCAGTTTCTTCGTAAGTGGGCAGACTAATAAAACTCACCTCCAGACACTTTCGTATTTTATCCTGTTTGATTGTCACACACGTCCCAATTTTTTTTTTAGGAATACAAAGAAAGAAACAAACAAATGGCAACATTTTAATGATTATAGCTAATTTACAATGACAGAGGTTACGTAAAGTACTTGTATAGTTATCATCAATTCTGTTAGGTATTCCAAAGGCGAATATACGGAGGACATTTAGAACAAATTGGACTTGACTTGTAATTATTTTCACGATCGAAGTATTTTTGTTTTTTTTTTTGCACAGAAATTAAACGATGTGAACATGGCATCAGCTAGACAGAATACGTTAATTATCATGCTAATTAAACATATATTCCATATGTATACGTTACGAGCAACGACAAACAAATGATAATAATACAACTTAATTATAATAGTTTAAGTACATATCACATTTAGACATTCAGTCAATTTAAGAGTCGTAGTTTTTACTTCGTTTGATCGTCAGTTTGTCGTTAAAAATCAAGTATCTCCGGTTGATTTGATTTGATTGTGCAAAGACGCTTTTCACAACTAAATTGAAATCATTAACTTCATTGAAATAAAAATAAACAAGTTCAACATAAAAACAGTTCAGTTTGTGCAATTAACGAAACAAAAATTAATTTTGAACAAACAATTGTGCGAATTTTCGTTGGTCGTTGTTTCGTAAAAAAAATTTAAGCTGTTGATGTTTTTTTTCTTTTTTTCTTCAGTTCAAAAAAAAATTTGGATTAGTTAACTTATGTTTTGGATTTGCATCCCTTAGTCCTAAACTTACTCATCCTTTTTGGGATGATGCCGTACAATGTGCATAATCCTTCCGGGTGGATAAAGGGGCTGGTGGACAGTGAGGGAAATGGCACTTTCGTTAGGATGGATCGTCACCTCCCTTACGTCTCTGAGGGAGCGGCGGGTCCTCATAAACTCTTCGCTTTGAATGGAAGGGGCTGAGCTCAGCCGTTGAGGACGAGCAAACTCAGGCTTGAGACAGCAACAGCACCTCATCCCGGACATGATCGTTTGCCACTGCGAATATACATAAATGGAAGATTTGCATGAAGACCGTAATTTCTCTATTAAGCAGTTCGGAATACGTATGTACCATAAAGATAACAACTCAATTCCAACCAAACCAAATATATTTATTTTTCAGCACGAACCCAAACAGATCATATAATTTCGCAGACAAACATATCCCTCAGCTTGTTTTACGAGCTGAGAGATCCCCATAAACAAAAATTATCGTCGTTTGCTTTCCCAACCCACCGTGAAATGTCTATGGAAAATGGCATGTTTTCCTTCTCTGTGTGCGTGTATTTCGCAGTATAATATTTTTACGAGCTTCCCGAATGTATCCCCTCGTTCGCAAAATTTGAATTATTTTATGAATGCTTCCCATAACTCCTCCAATAAACCTGATGGTTTATGCATATCTTTCTATCTTTCAGTCTGCCTTTTAATGGGATATGAATGGGAAGACACGATCTGGGGGAAATGAATTGAACCTTTCACCTTTTCCCCAACAAATAAATATTTTACTGGGAAGAAGAAGAAAAAAAATATACAGATTATTTCTGAATATTTTGTTGCCACTTTTCTTATCATCTCCGTCGTCATAGTCATATCATCATCATTATCATACCAGACACCCGAAACCAACATAAACAAACAATTTATGTTGAAATCTTTATTTGACTTGATTATTTTGATTCGATAAAAAAAAATCTTCATTTTCAAGGATATTTTATGTACAAGCTCTCCATCCGTATTTATTGCCTACAAAATAATCAAAAAAAAACGTTAGAAAGGGAACTTAAGAGACTCAGCACTAAATGGCTTGAAAATGATACAAAAAAAACCTTAACAAATGAACAGATTGACAGGCATTTTGTTACAAAAAAAAACTTTTCAACACATGCTCCTCTTCTGTTGAAGAGAGTGAGAGGCTCCATTAGCCAAAAAGTTGCTTTTTAAGTTGTGTGATTCTCCGAACCACTTCCCAACTGCTGCTACTATCTATTCCCTTCCCAGTACTTTCCCTTCCCTCTCCTCCTGCCAACTTTTAATTCATTCATTCATTGGCGAGAAATGGAGAAATATTTTATAGGCACTTTCTCTTCAAACTGCTCTTCCCCAAATCTCCCCCACCACTGTATATTTCGTTGTACAATGTAATGAGTTGAGTGTGATTTCTTTTGGTGGAAACGAGTGAAAGCTCCCAAAATGACTTTCTGATTTTGACAGTGATGGAATAAATATAGATTGGGGGAATGTGCCTGGAATTGGAAGGAGAAGATCACTTCCAAGTTCCACCCTCTATACTTATTATTATACTTATGCTATGCTTGTTTTCTCGTTTCACGCACTTAAATAAATTGTATTTACATTGAAGCTACATATTATTGTCCTTTCAACACTCTCATCATATTTCAAATATGAGCTGGCAGTTTTCATCGAGAAGGGAAAGCCAATTTTCAGTTTTTCTAGTTATTGACATTTCCAAAATCTTTTAATGATGATGGAGAGGAGAACAATATTAATGCATTAAATAATAGATCTCAATTTAGCTTTCTTCACTCTCATCAGAGTTTGCTATACTCGACTCCTACAAATCACTAATCCCTACAACACAATTAGATAGGGTTTGGTAAACAAACCCTTCAGTCATAAATGAGCGGGAGCTGGCCAAAAATAACTTTTTATTCTCTCCATTCCCTAAACTTTTGATCAGAAAATATATAATATAATGGGATTTTAATAACTTTACTTTTAAAGAGGTAAGTCAAACAACTTTGGAGAGAAAATACAAAAAAAGATTCTCGAAAATAATGAAAAAAGTCAAAATGAAAAATAAATATCTATTATACACATCATACCACACTCACGGTATAATATCCTTTATCTTTATCCTTATCTCTCCACCGAAACTTTTCATCTCCAAAATTAAAATCAGAGAAGAAAGCAGAGGAGTTGATGACCGGATTTCACTACCTATATCTAACCTTCCACTTCAATCAAGAATTCTCCATAGTATAGTTTCCTATTCACAGTATTGTTAATAGTTAACGGTATGACATATCAGTTCCCACTTCTCCTCCTACATTTTATTTGAAGAGCTTTACATGTCAGCGTCCCCGCAATATCCATGATGTGATGATCATGATCACATCACCATACCATCACCATCTGCTTTTTTCTTACATCCATTTTCTGGGCTGAAATAGACCCGCCAGCATAGCAGCAGAATGAAAATAAAAGTTTCGGGATCCCAATCCGCTTCACTCCATTTTCTATATCTCTATTTTCACTCTTCACTTTAATTCCCTTTGACCATCGGAACGTTGTAAGAAAATCAGATTGGATCGTCGACGCTTTCACACCACCTACCATATACCAGATCAGCTCAAGATATAAAAAATGGGTAGGGGGAGAGGGGCCATTTTCAGACCAGGTATTATGGCTGGATAAATGCTGATACGGTTAAGTGTATACGTCGTTGATAGGGCTAGACATGTACTGAAAAATGTTAAGTGGACATGTCATCTTTACCTTTGCTCCTTCAGATATTACATCTTTGCCAACTCCATCCCAATTTAACTACTTCCCCTTCTTTTGTGCCGTATCGGAGCAGCTTTTTTATGTTCATGGTCATGCTGGTCGTGAGCATGATCATGAATGAGGCTTAAGATTTTTTTTGAAAGGGAAAAAAATTCTGATTTTTTGACTCTCATACCAGACCACAATCACACTCCAGCTCAATTTCCTATTCAGGCTTAAGTCCATCTTTTTTTTTGTAAAAAAAAGTATGCAATAATGCAATGAATACATTGCAAATGTGAAGCTGAACTGGATATATATTCCTTCCTTCATCCTTGGTTAAAGATCCGGGGGATGATGACATGACCTCGAAAAAAAGACTTCAACTTTGTTCCCAAACAATCTACTTTTTTCCAATTTATCTGATGACAAAGGTGACGACAATATCCGGTTTTTGTGGGATTTAAAACGAATTTTATTATATAACAGATCTATCTACTACAGAATGTAGACTTTCCCAGATTCACACTCAAGTTTAACCAAAACGTAACAACGACTTGATAAGGTTAAATTTAAGAATGGAGAATCCCGGGAGTTGAAAATTGGGAATGGGCTTAGGCATACTTGTACAAGATTTGGGAATTTTCTCTGTTACCTTCGGGTTCTGACTTTTCTTGATTGCGTTGATGAGATCAGCGCGAAGGGATTCCATTTGGGAAAGGCCGATCCTGGGAACCACATCCTTCCCAACGATCACGGAAGTGACAAACTGCTTGGAGTACTCCACCACCGGCATGCTGGAATGATAAAGAGAAAAGAATAAAAAAGGGAAATGAAGAAAACGAAATGAATGCTGATGGGGAGATGAGAAGGTGAAATGTTTTTTTTATATTCTTGGCTCGGGATATATATTCACCAAGGAATATGGTATGAGGCCCCCACAAGGTATCATCATATCATATCATTATCATCAACCTCCATCTTCCTCTTCCCACATTGCATCTCATAACATTACCATAATCATCTGAAAAAAATAAGTGCAGTTGTAACCACATTTTTTGGCGTAATTTTATTTTTACTTTTCCACTGGAAAGAAAAGACAGCTCTCCCTTTTTATTTCCCGAGAAATAGGATCCACTCCATAAAGAATAATTTTATTAGAATTGTATCAACATTTTTGTTGGCTCTTTTGGAGCAGAGGGACGGAGGAGCTGAGATGATGATATGATGATGATACCCTCCCGCCCGCAACTTGGATGCGGATGCAGATGGGCCAGGCCAGTTTCTTTTTGTGTGTGTGGAGGCATTATATATTCCCTGGGAAGAAGACTCTTATTTGCCCAGAATTCCATAAAAAGCTTTAATTGTGTTTCTTTTGGAACATGGGGAAACGTGAATGGGGGAGATAAGAGGATGCACACTTTTTTAATGGTTATTTATATGGAAATGTTTTCGAGTGCGGATGTGCAATTATTTCCGGATGGGAAAGGAAACGCTCCAGCCAGCCAACGCCGAACAGAATACTTAGTTTCCTTTTTACTTCTGCTCTTTATCTCTGCTGGCCAGCCGAAAAGTCAAAGGAGGCTTGCAAATGAACGGGAGGAGAAAGGAGGGAAGTAGGTAGGTATTCCTATATCTGCGGGGGACACCACTTCTGTGAAATAATTAATGTCAGGGATCCGAAGGAGATAATAATAGGATATTGGATTGGAAGGATGGAAATTCGGGGGAGTCATTAGGTTAATGATGGTTTAGCATGGAATTGGGAAATGGAGTAGCTTCGGGGTCGTGAAAAAAAAAAATTGGATGTATTTTTTTTTATTACCTGAACAATCCTCCGGGAGGACTATAGGCATAGCATCTTAGATTAGGGAATTCACTTCGTAAAAGGACGGCAAGAATTGAGGCAGTGCCTGCACCTGCGATTCCCAATAAATGATTACAGTTTTAAAATTTATTTTGCAAATTAATAATGATTTCAAGCTAATTTTATGAATTGCTTTAATTAATTATAACAACTATACTATTGACATTTTTAAAATTAATTACCTAATGAATGACCCACTAAAACGAGTCTAAATTTGTCCGTGTTACGGTCCAGATTACGATTGAACGCTGTGTCCAGGATTTTCTCTTCCTGGAGCTTGCTCTTCATGTAGACGGCGGCTTGAACCATGCCCTGCATTACAAATAGTTCAATACAGACATAAATAATTAATATTTTGATCTGCTATGTTGTTGATGAGGTTGATGATGAGGATAGCCATTATTCTAATCAAGTTATGTACAAGTTAACT
>JAQIWX010000369.1:0-18325 GCA_034696785.1 Lepidocyrtus cyaneus | reverse complement strand
GGAAGTCGAGAAAGTCAGAGTAGACAGCAGCAAGATACTTTTACGTAACTTTGTTTAGTTTTACTTTAGAATTTAAAATTGATTGATATGGGAAGTATTGATTGTTGATTGGCTTGATTGTTGATTTTCAGTGACCCAAACGCACTGGAGTCGTTCCTGGGAGGACTTGTCACAGCAGATACGGAACTTTTGCCTTCAGCAGAGACCGTGGACAATGTTGTCGCCTCGCTGGCACGGTCCCTGGACGACAATGAGTACGAAGTGGACTCTCCCAACGAGACGCTCTTCGACACGTTGGACTCCTCCTCGAACCATCTCACCGACATTTCGAGATCCTATGTCCCCTCGGATTTCGATCATGTCGGAGTGCAAAACGACGGGTTTTCGAACAACCTCGACGGATTTTCTAATGGTAACAATGTGATTAGAGGGAACCTCGCACAACATGAACAGCAGCAGCAACAACAGACCCATGTACAGACTTCGGGTTGTGACCAGTTTATAGGCTCTTCCTCTAATAATAATAACAATAGTACCATTATAAATAGTGTAATAAGTGCGTCCTCCGGTAATACAACTAATAACACAACTGTGACAGGAAGTACTCTCAAACAGATAATAGCATCATCAGTTCCCAACTGTGATCCCTCCAACAAATCCACGCCTAATTTCGTCCAAGCGGGGCAACAACTCCAGCTAACGCAGAACTCTGTCTCGTCAGCGTCGTCAAATAATCTGAACTTTGTTTTCTCCTCTCAACAAGACCTTCAACAACAACATCAAAACAAGCAAATTGAAGTTTCTCATAATCAGTTGAATCAAGTGACTAGTCTTTCTTCGGTTTCCCTAGAGGGTCATCAGCTACAGCAGAATGCCCAATCCAACTCTACAAATAATTTGATCTCAGTGGTAGGTTCAGGCCATGAAAACGGCTCCGGAAGCACGCTCACGAACAACACCTCCGGTGGCTTCCAAGTGGTGACGAATCAGCAGCAGAGTAAAGCTCAGCAACATGTATCAGCCTCCGACGTTTCTCAAACTATCAATGCCGTTGCTACAAGTGGGGCTGGAGGGGTGCCAAATACGGCAGTAAGTAGTAGTGGCGCCAATACAGTTGCTAGCGGAAATGTCACCCTTTCGACGAGTACCAACGTGGTCGGTTCCAACCTGGCATCGATTCAACAACAGCAGCAGTATCTTGCACAAACCAGTACGCACCAGTTGATGACTGGTCAAACGGTCAACATCCCGAGTATGACTGTTAGTGCTCCACAGTTGATTGCCAACTCTCAAGGTGGTCTTGTCGCTTCTACTGGACAAAACATCCTCCAACAAATCCAGTCTGCCGGTGGAGGTCAAAGTTATATAGCGATGGAGCAGCCCACCGCTCTGATTGCGACCGGCCCTACGACGTTTGGAACCAACGTGGCCCTGCTGTCAACTGGCGGGACGCCAACTTATGCTGTTCTCCCCACAACCCCACAGTTTCTTACCAATGCAATAATACCTCAACCCACTATCCAGACGTTAACGAAGGCGGCCAACGGAGCGTACTATCAGACCACTGGAACACCCCAGATCGTGGCCACCTCCACCGTTAACGCGCTACAAAACGTAAGTGTTGCTAACGCTACAAACGATGCTCACAGCAGCACTATTGTTAAAACAAAACAACCCCCTCAGCTCTTACCGAAACCATTATCGCAGGTTGGGACATCTTCGGTGACGACGAGCAACACGGGGACGCCTCCGGCTACCTCGGTTTCTAGTTCCACAGAGGCTAGCAGCAGCGGTGGAAGTCAGCAGAGTATGCCAACTTCCAGTGCCCCAAATGCAAGTACCACAATTTCTGATGGTGTTATGACGCAGTTGATCCAGCAGTCTCAGCAGCAGCAACAGTCATTTACGATCGGGAACGCTGGGAGTCTCGGTCAAGTAGTTGTATCTCAAGTTAGTAGCCTCGGCACCATGACGACACCCCAACAAGCTCATCAACTTGCTGGAACAATTGTGGTGAATCAGGTTTGATAACAATAACAATAATTATTTGAAGACGAAAATATTTTTCATCCTGTTTATGTCTTCGTAGGCTTATGTTGGATTTGTTTGTTTGTTTATTTTTTGTGCATGTTTCTGAAGGTAATCCTGCTCAGTACTGATATTTATTTTTATACACACAGCACGCGTCTTTATATTGTTTATATTCATTTATATTCATTCGTTACTTATTTACTTTATCAGTTTTAACTATTTTTTATTTCATTTTTGACTTGGTTATATTAACATTCACTGTCATTCATTTCGTGTGTGTAATTGTCTTTGTTTTACGTGTAGTACGGACAGCCAATGCTTTTACCCACGGCATCTACAGCTCAGGCCGGTTTACAATTGATACTTCGACAACAACCCACACAGCCACAAGTACTTACACTTCAGACGCCTCAAGGGACTCAAGCTGGAACGGCTGCGTCTGGAAAGCCTATTGTTAGATACGTGTCGCAGATGCCACAATTAGCTCAGGTACTTTTTACAGCGCAGCGTTTCCATTTAATAAATCTTACAGGTATAAGCGGTCTAACTTTAATTACGAATGTTTCATTTTGCAGACTTCTGGGTATGGTCTGCAACAAATTCAAACAGCAAACGGACCAACGTGGGTTGCCGTTCGCTATCCTCAAGCCAGCCAAGCCAGTCAGTTTAGTCAGATTCAGACGGATTCTATTATAAGTGCCGCATCGACCATCCAAAGTCAGATTACAAACAGTGGACAGTCACATCAGCTTCAGCTTCAAGCACAGCAGTCTCAGCAAGTGCAAATTCAACTTCAACAACAACAGCAACAGTTGATTCAACAAGCTCAACAACAACAACAGATTCAGTTGCAAAACAGTTTGTCAACACAACAGCAAGTTCAAGTGACAAATCAGAATCAAATGCAGTCTCAGCAGCAGCAGCAGATGTCTTTTCAGCCTCAGCAGGTACAGTTGCAACATCAACAAGGCCAACTTTCTAACGTAAAACAGCAGGTTCAGTCTCAACAATTACATAATCATCAACAGACTTCCTCTCAGGCACCCACACCGATGGAAACTCAAAATATCTCCACTCCAACGCAACAGAATCAGTTTATAAATCGTTCAAATCAAATGCATCAGACTTTGAATAATAATTCACCGCAAACGCCTTCGCGGGATGTTGAACAGCAGCAGATATCAGTACCAGATTCATCTTCGGAGCCCCCTCCACCAAAGAAGGCAAAAACGAAATCCAAAAGTAGCAAGAAAAAGGTTACTCTCGACCTTGAGCAGCTGTTGAAGCAATCTGGAATCATGGATGAAGACTTACAAGATGATATGTCATTTGATTTTGGATTTGGATCCATGATGGACACACAGCCAAATGGGTTGCCACCATCTCCGCAAGTTCCTCCTCCGGCTCAAATTCCGGTGATAAATACTACAGGTCGGTTCCTTTAAAAACTGGGTTCATTTTTTTTGCATAAACGTAATCATGAATAAATTACAAATTACCATTTTACTGAAAGTTCGAATGCTGTTGTTGTTGTCATATATAGAAACTCCTAAGAAGGCTTCAAAGAAGAAAAGCAACAAAAAGTCCCCGGCACAGCCTCCTCCACCAACTCCTGTGGTGCTGCCGCCGCCTCCTATCGCCACTCCAAGCCCAAGTGCCAAGAAGAAAAGATCACCGCCAAAAAAGAAGAATGCCCCTCCGCCTCCCTGTACACCTCCTCCACCATTGCCACCACCTCCTCCTATCGTAACTCCCACAAAAAGCAAAAGTTCAAAAAAGAAGTCTAGCAATAGTAGTGGTAACGTCAATGAGAATCAGAAGTCTGAACCGCCACCACCCAAGACTGCATCTTCAAAGAAGAATGTGCCACCTAAAAAAGTTTCCAGCTTGGACACTCTGCTAGCCACAATAGACGCAGTGGCTGCAGCTGCCGGTGCGTCATATGCCTCGTCTCAAAGTAGTCCGTCCTCTTTTCCTCCTCCGTCACCAACAATTACGCCTTCCCAGCAAGCCACTCCTAGTCCTAGTCCTAAAAGCAAAAGTAAAAGCAAGTCAAAAGCAAAAAAATCGGCACCAACAACCCCTTCTTCCAAAGTAGAAAATTTACCACCACCGGTTCCAAATTCGACCTATCCTGTACCTTCCTCAACAACTTCACAGTCTGTGTTGCCACCTTCGAGTTTATCTTTTCCCCAGTCTCAGACCTCCTTACCCAACCACGTTGTCGCACCAACACTTAATACATCCATTGCTGCACCACCACCCTCTATCAGTCCTACAATTCCAACTTCTCGGGCTACTGGAACAAACCTTACCAATGGCAGTACTTCAGTCACCACTTCTCAGACTGGTTTAACTCGCATAGTTCAAACCATTCAGCTAACACCACAAAATCAACAGCTCCTTCGAAATATCCAAGGCGAGATTCAGAGATTATTTGCAATCCCTGCTAGAACTGATTCGGAACAAGCTGCACTACAGAAGCTAATTAATCTTCAGCAACAAGTTATAGCCACAGGAACTCCAGTCCCCAATCCAACTCATCTAAACAATGTAAGTGAATGAATAATAACTAAATAATCACTAGTACGTTTAGTTTTAGTTATATCCCCAACAATAATTTATTGCCATACAAGATGATATAGTTAATTAACTGTATGTACGTTTAAGTGTCATTGTATATTATTAATCATAAACTGTAATATTTAAAAAATATTTTATTAATACTTTTATAGGATTTAGAGTTTAAACTTTAATAGTGTACGGATAAGGTGGGGAATTCGGGATTTGGTAAATAGTTAAGAATTGGAAAAGGGAATATATTTGCGGTGATAGACCTAAAGTTAGTTTAGTTATTTTGGGTTGGGTGATTATTTTGGCGACTTCCTAATGTAGATATTAGTTAAAAGGGGGTTGTATTTATGGATGCCTATGGGTGTAGATACTTTAGAGTAATAAGACTTTAACATTTAAAACTTTTGAGACTTGATCAAATACCAATGCAAAGACTGCTGTGAATCATGGTATTGTGTTTATGTAGGCTAGTTAAAGTGTAGAAAGCAACGTTTTTGGCAAATAATCTCTCCTAACACCTTCAATACAATTTATATATCAAATGATGAAATAGGCTTGTGTTCCTATTAAAATGGCAGAGAAGAACTTATTGAATGAAGAGCTCAATATGGAACAAAACAGGGCTTGTAATAATTAAGTATTAATCTGTGGTAATAAAGCATCAATAAATTCTTACCGAAAGAAGACTGAGGCTATTAATGAAGTTTTACCTTACTTTTACTAAGAATAGATGATTGATAAATGAACTGTTTGTGAATGATTTCCAAATACCTTTACATATTAACGTAACTGACTGACCACACAGTTATTTTAAAAAGTGGCTGCAATAATAAGTTTAAAATGAAAATGAATAAATATTCTAGAGTTTGGCTACCCTTAACACGAACTTTCAGTTTTAAAATCCCAATTTAATCTGTCATTTAATTAACGATTGAGACTGTTGATAAAAAAAATTAATAACCCAAGCTTAGGTGTCATATAATCTTACAACTACAAAAACCAGAAAAAAAACTCGGTGAATTTGTGATTTCATAGAATAGTTCCCTTCCATAATTATCATTGTCTATGAGAAATGAAATAAATGAAATTTTATAGATCACTGCAACATGCAATTTTAGGACAACATGCCATAGCATGCCTCTGAATTAGTAGATAATCTGTAGCATTATTTAAGAGCTTGAAGACTTTTTAATAACAGACTTGTACTCATGTAAATACCTTAATACGTATAACTATATACTTAGTTGGCTCAGATTGTGAACGTTGACTCCATCAGTCTGGCGACACCAAGTGCTACCGTGCCTTCCTCTGACACTGCATCTGCTTCTTCATCTTCTTCAACAAGTATCCCTTTAGTTTTCCCTTGTGAAAGTGACTTAAATCCTAGCCCCGTCTCATCAACCGTGGTCGCAACCACAGCCATGTCAGTCCTTGCTAACTCAAATCTCATAACCGCCTCCTCTAAGCTCATCAGCTCAAAACTTTCCGGTAACAATGGGTCTTCGCCGGTTGCGGCAACGACGGCCGGTGGTGGTGGTAGCTCTTCTAATAATGGAGCAGGTATTATTGTTGGTAGCCCCTCTGTTTCCTCCACCGCATCACCAGACTCAACTAGTAATCTCGCTAGTAATCTGAACGTTGAACAATGCAATGTGTTACCATCAACAATCACTACTACGACATCCGCTACTAACAATCCAACACCAAACGTTAATTCTGGTGGAATGGGGATGGGGAACATTGTAGTTTCAAATGTTAAGACAGAGTTGGGACAGTTGGTTGCTTCTTATTCTGTGGCACCCTCTGAAGATAAAACTAAGGTAAAAATAACCACGCTGCAAAAGAGGTTTAAAAAGCTATTCCTCAAAATTACTTTCACTTACAATTTTTCTATTATGTAATACTTTTTTTTTGCAAACACAAGTTTTATGTTCATTTTGTTTGTTATCAATCCAGCTCTCCGTTCTTTTGTGCGTAATGTATAAAAATTCACGCAGTGTACTTATCTACTCTGAAATGACAGTTTATTTTTCAAACTCGACCTGACTTTTGACATGAAAGGAAGATAGATGTACACTGGAAGCTGTAGATATGCAAATTATTATTTCTTTACCCCTGTCACTGCATGTGTCTGAAAACTGTAACGGAGAAAGGCTAGCTGCCCTTTCTCCTGTAGATTGTCTTCTGGATGATTAACTTTGTCGTAATCAATCGTCTACTGGTATAATGCTTATTTATTATTGCGTGCAATTTGTTACTTATAATTTAAATATTGCATTTCAGTTGCTCACTAACACATTAGTAGTACGGCAGTATGAACTTGTTACAGAGCTTGTATTTTTCTATCCTCCGAGATACACCAATCTGTTTGTTTGAAAATTTACTAAAATTAAAATTTGATGTTTTTTTGCTTATTATCTTATTTTAGAAAATTATTTATGATGTGATTTCTATTATTTTTAGGAATTTATTATATAAGAAACTAGAATTAAACCCGCTGAATTAAATGTTGAACTCGACTTGATTTTGATTTCTAGGAAAATACTCAGACTAAAAGTTTTCAAGGAGTAACTCCTACTTCAACACCAGTACCTGTACCAACGCAGAGTTCAGTATCCTTTAGTCAACATTTGCAGCATGTTCCTCCCCCGCCAAGTTCCTATGCACCCCCGACCTTCACTACAAGACCAGTATTGGATGAAAAGAAAGCGGAAGAACAAAGACAAGCAAATCTTAAAGCAGAGGAAGAAAAACGTGCGAGATGGAAGAAAGAAGAGTAAGTGATGTTTCTAATCATTATTGAATTAACTTTGTACCATTTAATTTCGGGAATACTCTTGTGTAGGAACCTTTATTTAAATGTATTTGTGACTTTATTTGAAGGTTTGAAATGCTTCTGCAACGAGACCAGCAATACGTTGTGAAACCTGATTACGAGGTGCCCTTTAGTTCTAAAAAGGATGCAGTGGAAAGGCTGATGAAGTATCATATATACAGAGACCGGAATGACATGGACTTTGAGGAATTTGACGCTGAGTTCGGCAACAATGCTGGGATCTTACTGGAAAAATTTTCTGTGATGATGTCCAAATATCGAAACTTGCTGCTCAAAGAATCGACGGTAAATTGAATATGAACATATTCAGTAAATAGCAAATCAGAAATTCATAGACAGCTATTATTAATTGTACTTGCATTTTTTTTGCTTTATAGAAAGAGGTTGGTTGTGCTGAAAGGGTAATGCTAGAAAGGATGTTTGTTAGCGAAGAAAAGTTGAGGATGGAACAAGATCGCTTACTGATTGCGCAAGGAGATGGTGAGTAGCATTATTGTATTTGGTGGTTATATCTAAACATGAAATATTTTACTATATCGATATCGATGCTAACGGTTCCGACACTTTAACTTTAATCAGTGTTGGAGCTACCTCCGCCACCTGAAAGCTGGGTACCAAAAATTAAGGAAATGGTGGATAAGGAAATGGTTGAGTTTGAACCACAAGATCCAGTCGTTAGCCAGCAAGTCCAGTCTGCTGTGGATTCGATAATTGGATGTGGAAACAATGATGCAAGCAGCTACCTGTTGGAGGAGGGTGATAAAGTAAGTTTGAAAGAAGCCGTTTTGTTAGAATTCTGTTGCTGATGTTCATTACATTGAGTGCTTTCTGACAACAAATGGTTTAAATTGTATTTTTAGATCGAGTATGATGCGTTTGGTGTGCCGATAAACAGCTCTGGATATGCCGGACTGGCAGCCTCGTCAGCAGATATCGATGAAGCGGTACGGTCGATTCTGTCATAAGCGGACAATCACAGAAGATTTGCAGTTATGTATTCGGTGTGTTGTGGAATGATTGAATCAAATGCTGAAAAGATGGAAGAATTTGCAATTTCATCAGTCATCAAATCATCTTGACAGTGGGATGCAATACAGAGGCAATTGTCGAATTGAATCCATCTACTTTACCAAATACTTGTGATACTGCGGTCAACAACGCTGGCACTTGAAATTGCAGCTGACGTGCATTCATCGTCTCTCATGTTCAATAAGTTGATATCATCAAGTTTAAAACTATGTTATTTATCGTATGAACTCAAGAAAAATGAATTTAATTGTTTCATGTTTGTTATTTATTTATTCGCTGACTTAGGAATAATTTGTGATACTTAGGATGAATATTTAATATAGGTTTTAGATGTTTTTATGAAAGGATTGTTATATCGACTTTATGAGATAAAAAAGAAATTTTACACCTACGAAAACTATTGGTTTGTTTTATCAGTTATTGGGACTTGGGAGCAAAGACCGTATTTTACTGTAATCCGTGACATAAACCTTTATCTCTATAAATTAATTATGTTTGTTTTTTCATACATTGCCATTTATGTGCAAACATTTTCTCCTCAGCAGGAGCGATCTTCATTTACGTACTTAAGTGCAATGTAATTGCATAGTATATTATGTTTAACTGTCTCAATATGTTCGCATTTTTTGGTATTACTCTTATGCAACAATACAAGAAAATATAATTATTTCTACCTGATTTACATACAAGCACCAGTATCATAAATAAAATGTATTTGCATGTGTGTCCAGTGGTTAAAAAAAAGTTTTAAGGGTGCGTCCTCTCAATGACTAGGTTTAATTGGAGCACAGTCGCGCTCGGAGTTCTATGAAGTTTTGCTTGTAAATTATACATTTGTACCGGAACTGATACGTATAATCCTGGTTATTATGTAGCCAGACTATTTTTAATAAAAACACTTATGAAGATGATCAGTTGTTGTTTAAAACAATTCATTCGCATTTGTCTATGCTCTCTAAAGATTCCGCTCTAAAGGATACGGTAAACTACCATCATATCATATCATTATCATATAATTTTTTTAGTAGACAAAGTCATAATACAAATGATCATGTATGCAAAATAATAAAATGGGAAATAGTTACATCTGCACTCGACTTTTTTAATGACAAAAAGAGTTTTTTATTGTACTAACTCGATTATAGTACATTTCAATTTCATATTGCAAAAACAGTATTTATAAACTTTGAAAATTAGATATAAACCATGATACAAACATCCAATATGCAAATACAGTCGAAAACGATAAATATATCATTATATAGTTTATAAATTTTAAATAGATGTCCCTTAAAAATTAGCATGACACATTTCACTTTTTTATTAGTAATTTATAGTGTGTTGAGTTTTTCTTGCTTGATACAGTAGTACTGTTTTAAGCAGTAGATGATGATGACAAATGTTTTTGTGTATATATTTTTGCTTCATTTTTTTAAAAGATATTATTATTTCATTTCATGGATGCATTTCTTTGTGATTGATGATCATATTTTTATACTACTTTTTTTTTAAATATAAACTGCTATTACTATATTTATAAATACAAATACTTCGTTTTTAAAATTTTGTTAAAAAAGAAGCCCATAAAAATGAGAACAATATATTTCATATTATATTCCTTCAGAATTAGATCATAGTTAAAACAACATAACCAAAAGCAGTTAAATTAAAGTGATGATGCACGGGTATTAGTAATAAGTAGCTTTTAATTACTGTAATCATTTTTAAAACATATAGGTTGTTATTAATAGACTTATATTATATATTACGTAATAATATAGCGTTTTTGTACGGCTGAGAAATATGCAACACAGCCACTAAAAATCCATCTTGCATCTTAAAGTTACATTTTGTACCTAGAGTTCCATATAACAAATAAATATTTAATAACGATCAATCAACAATATTGTTGTTGTTTTTGAAGTGTACACATCAGCATTTTTTATATCATGTCAGTTTCTTTTAGAAATATTTTTAGCATTTAATTAGGAGAGTTTTTTTAACAAACAACAAGTTTAGTGATTTTTTTATACGTTTTTTTAGTTTCTCTTTGTCGAATTGAAAGGCAAATATTGCAGATACGAGATATATAGTTAATAAGTGATTAAAATTTGAGATTATTCATATTACAGTTTGATGTAGGTATGTAGATTAGATTAGAATAAATATACGGCATCAATATCGCATTGTCAAGCAAAGTTGCATTTTTTTTTTCAAGTAGATTTTCTTAATTGCTCGGAGAAAGTATAAGCTTTTGCTTAAAATTTAAAGTTGCGGTTTGTCTGTGTCAGCGCTAGAATCACGCTTTTTATATCAGATATAGATAGGTTTTTTTTTTGCTAAAATGTTTGTATTTAGAAAAAGGCTGTTTCATCCTGATTCTGATTAAAATCGTTAGTAGTTAATTAGTACTTACATATTTAATGCATGTAATAATAATAATTATACAGATGAAGTATTCTTTGTAAGGAGTAACAATAAATTAGGTCTAGGGAGATTGATCACAGCTGCTGTTCTGTGTCTTTGTTATTTTTCGCTTGTCATTGCAATTAAGAGTACAACTAGGAATAGAAAAATTGATTATCGCTAACAGATAAAAGTCAGTGATCTCCTCTGAGCAGTTCAAACAATAAATTAAAGCCTGATGAGTCTTCTGGTTTGGCGGTGAGCATTTCTTTGCCAACCTGGAAAAATTAAAAAAAAAGAGATGATATAATAATGACATGACAAACACAGAGGACTTTCACTTCATTCATAGAGAAAGTTTCAAGGAATCCAGAAAGTTCATACCTGGCATATTCGTTGCAGCTCTGGAATTTTTAACAGGAGCTCCCCAAACTTGGAGGGGGACTCCGGACACCGCGCAAGAGTATAAGCTTGCAAGCACTGCAAAAGACGTTCTTGAGATTCCCTAACTTTGTCTCCCTCATGCAGTTCATCAACTTCTGCGAAGTGAAAAGTTTCATGAAGGTTGTTCCATTATAATTTTTCACATGAGTTACCTATATGTGCATTCTTTATATGAAATTTTTGAAATGCTTACCTGATGACATGAGGATAATAACTTTTAAAGCAGCGTATTCTACAGTGTCTAGTCTCAATCTACGTAAATTATCAGTAAAATGTATCATCCGAGTGATGCACTGATTCCCATGAGCATCGTTCTCCTTCAATGTTAGCCTCTCATTTATTCTGATGCTTCCAGCAGGCATCGGGATGGACCGATAGCAGCAGGAGAACAGGAGTAACTCACACCACGAGTTAAGTAATAATTTGGTTTGGTCATCGACCTACATTTAATTGGGAAAACAAAGTTAAGAGAAAATTCATATTGCGCCATAATGACAACGAAATTATATGAATGATTGAGAAAAACAAAGAAAAAATAATTATTATTGCAAATTGCAAAAAAATACTTCATCCACCGTAACCAATTTTCTCTCACCTGAATGTTCTTAAAAAGTGGTAAAGATTTGCACCATTTCACTAGTCTATATAGCCTCCGATCGGCAGCAGCACAGAGCTCCTGTAAATAGTCCTGCTGGTTGGTTGGGGTACCTGTCGAGGACCTACCAAGGTCATTATCTTGATCCCCATCTCCCAAATGCCACAACGACTCACACTCCACAATTTCCTGTTTGGGAAAAAGAGAGAAAGGAAATCATTAATTCACACGCTTTGTTTCAAGAGAAAAAAAAACGGGGAGGGGTAGTCAACGGAAATGGATGAGCTATTGTGCTCACATTTTCGCACTCGCAAAAACCTGTATTTATTTATCCCTACTGGAATACCTAGTACCATAGGTTATGCTCTGAGTTGGGGGTGATCGCATAATATGTTAATCATTACTTTATGGTAGTCTCAGGATATTCTATTCTATTTTCCCTTTCATGGCTTTACATCCGAAAACTGCTGAACAACTGAAAAAAAATGCAGCTCCGAGGGAATGAAAATCCTTGCTTACCTTGAGTAGATTAGGAATTTCCCACGTCGGTGGTTGACTTTGCTGGACACTTTCAGCGTGGGAAGCTCCAGAGGAAGCGGGAGGGAGAGCGTAGCTACAGGCGTAAGTACTTCTTCCACCTCTAGTCCTATCTTCCCGTATGGCTATTTAAAAAAAAATAAGAGTGAATTATTCATATGCGCTGTTCATAGTTCATATATACTATTGATTACATAATAATGCTAATAAATAGGCATAGTTTTAATTTTAATGTAATTTTACTTACCCTCTAATTTCATTCCTACTCGAAGGCACTTATCAAACCGACACGCAGGACATTTTTTCCTCGTGGCTATTGCGACATGGCACGAAGCCCCACGAAGGCACACATAATTCTTCCTGTTCTGAACAGTTCGCTTGAAAAATCCTTTGCAAGACTCGCTGTAAAACACGTAAAAGAGTTCAAATGACAAAACTGAATAAAGGTTATGTCAAGACGAGACCTTGATATTAACTATTAAATTGGTCACTTACCAGCTGAAGATCCCGTAATGGAAACCACTGATCCTGTCTCCGCAGATTGGACAAGGACTGGAAAACGCAAAGTGATCATTTGATAAGAATTGTATTTCATGAACCAAGCTTTGTTCAACTTGTAATATTTTTCATATGCCTACCTGTTGATTAACTGCTGTCTCGAAATACCCTGGGACGTGAGATTTGATGATAATAATACTTCTGGTTGATCCCCCTCACCTACAATGCCAAAAAACCCGTGTAATTAACATAATTAAGATGTTTACTCAAATTATTTTTCCATGAAGCTATGTAATTAGTTTTTGGAATTGATTCTCACCATAATCTTCAACCTTGTTAACAACCCGGTTGTGAGAGAGAAGGGGAGAGTTGGACGGTGACGGAGGAGTAGTATTATTAGATGAGGATGAAAAGCTCCTTTGAGACGCATCTGAATTATGACGAGACAAGTTCGAAGAGGGGGTTGACCACCCACCCAAGGCTGAGTCGGGCGATGGAGGAATCCTTGGGAAGGAGAGATTCATTGGTGGATGCGATTGCAACATGGTTCCTGCGGTATTGTTGTTGTTGCTATTTCCTGAGATTTGACAGTTGTTGGGGACTGCAAGGGAGGCAACAGGTACTTGAGGGGGTGCCCCGCTCGAGCCACTTGTTGCGAGGTTAGGATTCCCACTATTTCCAGAACTCGCAATAACGTTAATGTGGTTATTGGAGAATGGATGCTGTTGGGAGGAATCACCCGTAGAACTATTTCCGTTGTTATTATTGAAGTTTGTATTGTTACCACTATGATTGTTTGTGCTCTTTGCCCCGGAACCGACACTGCCACTGTGATTATTTAAGTTATTGATGTTGTTATTATTTGTTGCGTTGATGAGGTGGTTATTCGTGTTGTGATGATGGGGATGGGGCCCGGTGGGATTTGTCATTCGCCCATTACTCCCCGTTTGTTTGTTGGAGGATGGCGGCTGAGAGGTCGGTAACTGCGGAGGTGTACTTCTATTATTGTTACTGTTGTTAGCTTTATTCGTTGATGGCGACGAGATGTTCGGGAAATTGCAGGGGGACGCCGTTTGTTGAGCTGACGTTAACTGGGAAAGCTGAGACACCCCGTTGTTTCCTCCGTTTGGGGATGGCTGCTGAGCTTGAGCAAACCTAACCTCAGAAGATCCTTTGGAATTTGCTGATTGTTGCTGAGTAATGTAGAAAGAATGAGACTGCAATTGTTGAGATGCGGAAGTTACACTGGGAGCCCCAAGATGTTGAGCTCCAGCGGTTATTGGCACCTGTGAGGAGGACGAGCCCGTCCCGTGTTGAACATGCAATAAGCTACCATTTCCGTTTGCCAGCGGTCCAGAGTTGTTGGAGAAAGGGTTGGGGCTGTTGTTGGAACAAAGAGTTACGGTTGTGATTGTATGAGGGATGACGACAGTCCCTCCGGGGGCGGCAATCGTCTTAACTACGTTACTCTCAGGTATTGTTTGGAAGGCACTTGGCGGCTTGGGTGAAGAGAACTCGACGTCTTCGTCCTCTTTCACTGTGTCCTCGTCGTCTTTTGTGTCCTGTTTATACAAAAATTATTTAAAAACAAAAATGGATTAATATTTCCCTTGCACATTATGCTTCCCCATTTACAATCACACCTCCAACTGTGCTACTTGGGAGTGTTGGGTACATCGTCTAAAAATTTGCTTATGTATGCAGAGCTTTCACTCACTGTTTATGTACCTGGACGTAAGCAAGCTCGTTGGACGTTTGATATGAAATTTGTTATAAAGAAAGTTTGGTCTGGAGAAAGTAGGAACTGTCTAACTCTTGACAGTGCACAGTCAAAATAGAACGGTTACACAGTCCAACAAAAACTAGACAGTTGTAACTGCTTTCACTTAGATACTTAATCGAAAAGTTGGCCCAGTTTAATACTAAAGTAGAAACGAAAACTGGCACATTGTATCTGTCTTTTAGTCCCGTTCCTCATAGCATGTCTGCGTACCCATGCAAGGCTGAATGCTAACTGAGACGCTATATGCCCGGTCGCCCTATTTTCCTTACTTTCTCCGCATGAATGCTGGATGGATGGACAGTAAACTGAAAATTATTCATGAGCCATTGCTACCTTCACTATATGGAATGGAAGACAGTTTACCTTACATTTTTCATAGGTACATATACCCCGAATGTCCTGTCATGGACGGTTACACTTTAAATGTGTTACATATCAACTCGACCCGGCTCTTATTCACTCCATTTTAAGTTTTTTATTTTGACAGCCACGAGCAAAAACCTTACGTAAAGGGGATCGCCTCCTCCGCCTATGCTGTGTCACTGTCCGGTATTTTCCAGTCCGGCCACTGTCATACCTGCTTTCCCCTTTTTGGAGACGTAGAAAGCAGGAAGAAGACATGGAAAGGACAATACGAATATCATTGCAAAGGATGGAACGTGGAGGAAGGACACAAATAGGAGTCTCCCGCACGTGCCGAAGTTGTTGTGTAAAAGTGTTGTTCAACTCTTGATTTATTTAAATTGCTACTGTCATAAGCAAAATAACCTTGAACTGGTTTTGGAGTGGACAAACACATTAAAAAACTTCTTCCATTCATTCGATCAGATATACAAGCTTAGGCATAAATACTTAATCCCATATAATATTATACTTTTATCACTCTTACTGTTACACTTTTCTATTCCACCATTATGCCAATTTTTATTGTCCAGTCATTTGACCTTCTGCAATGAAATGAGTATAAACTTTTGTGGTCAACTTGATTTGCATAGCAGCACTTTTTATTTTATGAGGAAGGTTTTGTCTCTTTAAATCTTAAAATTATATACTTTGGCTGGAAGGTACCAATCAAGCACGTTCCGTTTAATTTGAAGTTAAACTAATTTTCCATCCTTTTCCCAGCTACTTATCTGTGAGTTGACCAACCAACCGTGTTTACTTTAAAATACAAAAGGAAATACGGCGCATTTTGTACAATTGTTTTTCCTACTTTCTCCTTGACTTGATAATTGATACGTTCCCATACTGTAGGTTTATGAATGGATTTACATGTTTATGTTACCGAGCGTCTTCATTAAACTCTTCCACTCAGCTCCCTAGAAAAAACCTTCATGGCCAGCTCCGTTCTGACCTGCTTGCAATACCTGGCCAATCTACATAGGTAGCTATTAGAAAATCCATATTGACATGAGGACGTCCGTCAAATATCAATAACAAAATTCGGCTCGTATGAATTATATATCGATAACGTTCCATGAAGAAAAAAAAACCTTCTTTTTCCTATTAACGAATAAAATGATTTCTTTCTCTGGTACACATACCTATACATGAGCTACGTTATTGTGTAGGACGTTCCGTTAAACGTGAGCTGCTACCGATTATTACCAGCCCACCACTCACTTCCTTTTGAGTTATATTCCCTGTACCTTTTTATGATTCCTTCTGGTTTCTTCGATTTAGTCCATTAAACTTAATTTTTCAACGAGTTCCCATTTTTCTACAAAATGATTTCACCAACCGCAGCGGTCTCACTCCTCCAACTGACTGAATAGGAAGAAAATGACACCGACATTGCAAAAAAAAAATGGGATGCCAATTCATTAGTAATAATAATAATGCCCTCATATGCAGAGACATTAGTTTTTGCTTGGTGGGTGAATGAGTCTACAGGGTTCTCAATAGCTAATCAGTTTTTTTTTTCATGCATTTGCGATGCACAACACCATAGAAAAGTATTACTATTTGCTAAAAACGGTTACGCTGATGCATGGATGATGAATGTCGTTTCCTTTGCCATAAATTCGTCTAGCAAAGCCCTCCGCTTTGCTTACTTACACTTTGCCTATGATGATGTTGATTTGATAATGATGATAAGGATGACGAGGATGCGATGAGGAAAATAAACGTATTCTCAGAGGAAAGTTCCGTTATTCACACACTACATACACCCGGAGGCCAGGTTCCACACTGCACGAGAGTGACAAACAATCGTTTTTTTTTTGCAGGGGCAAATTATTCAATGAGGTAGAGATGCAACTTTTAAAAATCCCTAATAATAAGATAAACACAGCTCATGCATACAGACATCATATCATCATCATCAGCAGAAGCATCATATTCATAATCCATATCATAAATGTGTAAGTAGTAGACAGGAAGGGAGAAAAACTTTTCTCGTTCGATGAGATGAGCCTAACTCTAAAGCGATAGTATTGAAAAATGAATGACACTGACAGGGCGACATCGTTTTACCATTTATGCTAGTTATTACGTATTTTGCACAAGGTGGAGAGCAACCCACCGTCAGTGATGATGAGATGATGATGATAATGCGATGAAGCTGAATTTCTGAACCAAGATTGTTTTTATCTGTGTGCCCAATGAATTTTCACACTTGCTATAATGAAATGATAATGATCATGAATGAATATAAACCTATTTTTAACTGATGATAAGGATGACTTTGGCCTAAGCTGAAGTCTTTAAAGCATTGCTTGTGACCACCAACCTGATCTATACGGTAAATAAATATTGTAGACCAGTTAGCCAAAGCCATGACAGGCCAGGTAGATAGATATGTAGCCCAAAAAGTACGCAGGTATTTATCTGGTGAAACGTAATTATCGCCAAGTTCAATGTCAATGCCTCTTCCATAAATGGTCACATGGGTTGATTTGCTAAATTAATAGCTGTTTAAGGAACTGAATGTAAAAAAAATATGTTGCAGTGCTTGGGCTAATATGAGAGGGACTGACGGATTGTCATGTCATGCTTGTGTGGAAAGAATCGCACCCATTACTAACCGTAATTTTTGCATTTTGTAGGCTTCATTCATGCCATTCATGACTTGTGTAGAGAAAGGCAATAAAAGTATTCAATTTGCTTACAATGTCTTCGTCGTTATCGGAGAGACCTCCATCCCAAGACATAGGCCGGGGTATGTCATGTCTTCCTGAATTTTCGTGGTTCCTGTCCCTTTCCCCAACATCCATCTCAGCAGTGTCCCCATTAGAGTTCAATGACTCGTTCTGGTTGGAGTTCCCATTCCCATGTGAGCGTCCAGGTCCATGGGAAGAGTTGTTGTTTTGCGTCGCTCCGGACGAAATTCTCGCAATCTCTTCGTCACAGTCGGATTCAATGCTCTCGTCCATGGTTAGAGAATCCTTGTAAGCTCTGAGGTCCTTCGTTTCTTAATTGTAGACGGTCTGTAATGCATAAAACCATTTTAAACAGTTAATATTTGAAGAACATTCGTTGTCAAAAACTTGCATGCATATTCAAAAGAATTGTCCATCATATCAGATCGGACTCGTGTGCGACCTACTAATCAAAAGGGTAAATGTTTTTTATCCATTAATGTTTTCATAAT
>JAQIWX010000368.1:0-18375 GCA_034696785.1 Lepidocyrtus cyaneus | reverse complement strand
TACTTATTATAGACGAGTTCAGCGAAAGCTAAATGGAGTTTTACGAAAAATCAAATCACATAAATCAAGCAAAAAGCCGTTTTTGACGAATGAGCCCAGCCAATGGGAAAAGGACTATGATTTACTTGCGTGGAAACCTTTCTCGTTGACGAAAGAATACTTGGATATGGGTACTTAATTAATCCCTCAATCAAATAAAAATATTATATGGGGCTAACCAATAATTAACCATTTAAAAGTATAACTAATCCCTGTACACAATTAAACTTTAAAAAAAACATTGTTTTAAAAATACAGTTTTGCGATTTGGCTTCGTCACCATCTTTGTCTCGGCATTCCCCCTGGCTGCTCTTTTTGCCTTGGTCAGCAACGCTATTGAGTTGAGGATTGACGCTAGAAAGTTGCTAAAACACGTACGCCGGCCAATAGGAAGGAGGGCCACAGATATCGGGGTTTGGGCTACCATCATTGAAGGAGTTGTGAAAATTGCTGTGCTTTCTAACGTAAGCTCATTACAATTATTGTTACACGAGAAAAACAATAAATACCTACTATTACCTTACGTAATTCTTGATCTGCTTATCTTGCTTGCAGGCCTGCATCATTGCCATTACGTCCAACTTCATTCCGAAACTGATGTACCGCTTCTTTCTCGGCTACGGAAGTCTAGATGGATATTTACAAAACTCTCTGACAGCTTACGCTACAGCGGACTTGGAGACGAGGCCGGATAGGAAGGTTCTGGAACGAACTGGAGATCATGCAGTTTGCTAGTAATTAGGAAAAGCATTAATAATTCGACAGTTAAGATTAAATCACGAATCGATAAATACAAAACGGCAAATGTCATAATACTCTCGTCGTTCTTGTTTGTAGCTTTCCAACTTATCGAAACGATTACCACCAACCAAACAAATATGGATTTACAATAGAGCATTGGCAAATATGGCTAGCCCGTGTTGTATTTGTGATATTATATGAGGTAAAAAGGCAATGATCAGACATTCTTTTCTTGGTACGAACATTTTTTGTCGAGGCTAATGTAAATTTTTAATCTTTGTTAGACCATCGTAAGCATGCTGATCGTATTTCTTTGTTGGATCATCCCGGATGTGCCGAGGTCACTTAGGCAAAAAATGCAAAAGGAGGAAAGGATGATAAACGAATTAATTGCGAAGCAAGAGCTACTCCGTTCTCGGAAATCAATATTAGTCAGACACCGTAGATCAACGGCCGAAGAATCAAGAAGGGGCGAAGAAAGGTCGATTCAATCGAATTAGTTTGATGAAATAAACGGTCAGACATGAAGTTGGTTACAGGAATTTATTCTGACTTTTATTAAACATTCATCATTTTAACAAACCATCGTAGCTGTTATTTTTCATTATCGCATAGAGGTCGAAGTTGATAATTGCCGTTTGTATTTTTATCGCATGCTCACATGAGACTTACAACAAAGAAAGTTAATATTCGGTTTCGCAGTTAGTTGGTACAATTCATAACCGCTGTAACATAAATGTAAAATTTTACGTGCTTTCAAAATACATTTTAAGGTCAGCATGAAGGAAACACGGTTCAGTTAAGTATGAAATTAAAATATAAGAGTAACGCAAGACATCACTTGAACTTAATACTTACTACACTTATAGTTAAACGATACAAAGATATATCTTGTTTGTTATACAGATTATGAATGAGTCTGTTAAACCGAATAATTGCAATCAGTATATTATTATTGTAAGAAAATTATGACATGTCAAGGTTGATTCATTGAAGTTAACAAACAAAAACGCTATTTCGAAATTGACAAGTTTATATTAACGCAGCAAATGTGGATTTTAAATATTATAAACTTCCATTAACTCTTTTCGCGAAAGTGAAAAGCGACTCCAATCCAATTCGGAGGGAACAATGGAAGATTAGCGAATGGCAATCAAACCGCTGTCTATGAGTTTCTGGATCTTGCCGGCAATGTGTGGATTTTTTAGATGGCTGTAAAAACGAAATGCAGAATTAGGAAAGGTTAAAAATATATATTATTAAAAATTTAATTAGCCGAATTTGGCAATTGAAACTAGGAAATAATGAATATGTGTACATACTCTTGTAATGCTCGAGGGTCGTTCTGCATCTGCTCAAGAATAATTCGCATTGCTGGATCCCCAAGGATAGCTTGAACTTCTGGATCAGACATTGCACGTTTCCTCATCTCTTCGGGGTTAGAATGGAGGGTCGTCATACATTGTTGGTAACCTTCGGCAGCTTCAGTATTGTTTGGATCCATTTCTAGAGCTTTTTGGTAAGCAGTCATTGCCTTTCCTGCATCCTGCATTGCTTGTAGAATTTTTCCCTTTCTAATCCAAGCTTTAACTGTAAGAGTAAGTCAGTTTAGTAAGTAAAGATAATTTACACATTCTAATTTCAGTTTCTTTCTAACGGGTACTCAAAAATTTTTCATTTGGTAGTCGCACAATCGCAATAAAAAAACTTACTGAAGGTTGGATCCAATTGCAAACACTTGTCACAATCTTTTAATCCAAGATCAAACGCAACCAACTTTGTGTAGCAGGCAGCCCGATTACTATAAAGTTTTGGGTCTTCCGGGTTTCTGGCAATGGCTTCAGAATAATGTTTCATAGCGCCAGCATAGTCACCTATTTTGAGCGAAACAATAAATAGTAACGTAACATACACAATGTAAACATTTACGTAGTAAGAAATAGTCAATCAGAAGGTCAGAGAATACTAGTTAGCTTACCTTTCTTAAAAAGTTCATTCCCTTTCTCCTTTTCCTCTTCTGCTTTTTCCGGATTTACATATGCTTTTCGCTCCTCCTCCTTGATAAGTTTCTCGGCATCTGCTAGCAAAGCCCTTGTTTCAGGAGTTCTATGTTCACTAAGGGATTTTTCATAGAAGACTTTAGCATTACGATAGTCTCCCAACTTTTTGTAGGAATTTCCAACTCGTAAGAAAGCTTTAGAAATGAGCTTAAAATCTGCACGGTTTTCTCGACCCAGCTCAATAGCATCCAAACATTCTTTGATGCAATCTTCGTATTTCTTCGTTTCAAAATGAACAGCAGCAACATTCAGACGGTACGTCATATCAGTAGAGTCGAGTTCAAAAGCCTTGTTGTAGTGCTCAAGAGCCTTTTCAAAGTTCTTGGCTTTATACGCAGCATTCCCGGCCTCCTTCTCTTTCATTGCCTACACAATAAAATGTATAAAGAAACTGATTATTGGGTACACCAGGAATATAATTAGTTGGTCACGTAAACTAAAATCATTGAAAAACTAATGTCATATTTGGGGTCAGAACGAGAGCCCCCACGTACGGCTCTCTTTTCAGCTGGCAAATCAGGTTCTGGGTCCTTCGGTTTTGGAGCCGGTGGAGGAGTGGCTGCTTTAGGAGGACTATCTTCTGTCTCCATCTCTTCGCCCCCATCCATAATTTCCATTCCGAGTAGGACACTTAGAGTTGTCATCACTCTTGGATCATTGATCTTCTTTCTATACAGCGAACACGAGACGCATGGATTAGTATATCCAGCAACAGAAATTAGGCGAAGAAATTCATGATCAAGTCAAGCGGTATAAACGTTGCACGTTGCATACCCCAAAGAGTTGGGATTGGTTTGAAGTTCCCGAACCAGAGTAAGGTATTCTGGGTCGTCCATCCACTTCGATGTTCTAGGATCATTCTTGAGTTTAACGAAGATACTGGGATCCGAGAAAGGATTTGCAAGACTTGGTCCAGGTCCAGCACGAGAGTTCTGACGACCTTGAGCTTCCTTGGCTTCATCCAATCCCTGGCGTAATTGGGCGTTGTTTGGATCCAACTCAATTCCTTTTTCATAACAAGATATGGCCTCATCATACCGACGTAAGTAAGCCAAAGCCGCGCCCTTTCTTGAATATCCCTTGCCTATCAACAGTTAAGATTATAATAACATTAGTACTCAAAATAAAATCCACTAATTCATTACTGGCACGATCACAGGATTGGTAATCGATGTCAGATGCCGACAGTCGACGGCAGTGACTTGACTTGATTTATTATTATATTTTTCTTACCCCAATCCGGCTTCAATTCCACCGTTGTTTCAGCATCCTTCAAGGCGTCCGGATAATTACCAGCCTTAGCATGTGCTGCTGATCTATTGCTGAACAAAACATGATTGGCAGGATCCACTTCAATTGCTTGTGAATAGAACTTGATGGCGTCCCAGAACTTCCCTTCATTTAGGGCCGTATTGCCCTTCTCCTTCAAGGCATTAACCTGTGGACACAATGCGCAATGATTAGTCATACTCCTCATTTCCACTTTAAAAACTATAAATCATTCCTTTCATTTTTTTTACATAATATCTTCGACAATTTCTCTTACCGTTACCTGATCAGTCATTTTTTGGAAATGTTGGAACCCTCCCTCCCACTAAAACTATCTAACGCAAAGACGTCAACAAAAGTGAAAACAGCGTCTTTACAAACGCTCTCTGCGAACTGACAGTTAGTATCAGCAGTAGTACAATTGAAAATAAGTACTTCTAAATCAGCGACACCGGAAACTACTACAATCAACAATCACCACTGACCACGTACTGACTGACAACTGACGGAACACCTCCACGAAATTCTCTCCCGTTTACTGTTTAGTCTTTAACAACTTTTAAAATCAGTTTCAACTTTATACTTTAACAATTCAAACTCCTCCGGTAGTACACCTACAAACGTTTTTTTAAATTAATTAACAATTTAAAACTAATCGTTTCACTTGACTTAATTTTGATTACTCACACGCGGACTCAACCAACAACGATGAATGAATGACCGACTAAATTCAAGAATGCATGCACCTTCTTCTCTATATTTCCTTCCCCTTTATAAAATGACGAAATTCAACTAAACAATCATCTTCACTTTGCTTCTGGAGATTTCCACACTATTCGCTCAATATTCACAGAAAAATATTCGAGCAAAGACAAAAGGCCATTTAACCTTCACCCTCCCATCCCTACCCATTTTACACACAGCTCAAATCACCAAATTATGAGAGCTTAGCTGGCGCAAAGGAATTCAAGTCAGCCGGGGAATCTCAAATAGCCCATAATATATCATCAGGCCAAAACCGAACCTTCCCATTGCCATTGCACTTCTCAAATCACAATCGCAGTTATCCCTCCCATGCATAAACCCCTCTCATAAGCCAAACACTAACTGATCATCAGCCAATATCCTGTACATGCATCCGGACACGTGTGATTTCACCCTTTTCTTGCATACCCTCCCGTGCTATGAGCTCATCACCATCATCATTATTTTCAGTTTACAAAACATGTTTATTCCTGACGTAATAAGCAAACGTTTGCTTTTCTGTTACACGAACAGAGATGCTATGCTGGAAAGATGCTTTGCATTTTGCTTATTACGATTTGTCCCTCTTCTCTCCCTGGCTATGTGAGAGTGTCTGTTTGCTCGAGCTAGCTCTCTGGCTCTAGTCATGTTTCTCTTCTCATTCCGTCGCAGTCTTCAGTTCAGTCTTGTTGAGTCAGTTGAGTGAATACGCGGGTTTTTTCTCATCTCCCCATCCAGAAATATCCGGTTTTAAATCTCAATTAAAGTTAACCCTGGAGTACTTAACCATCCCCGATTTGAGTTAACCGTCAGTGACAATGTGTCAACAAGGGACTTGGAGGAACAATTAAACAGTGGAGTTGTCGCTAAGCTTGGTTTTGCAGATGCCGAAGGGAGTCTTGGGTAGGTGAATAAATCACTTGAGCTGTGCATGTGATTCATATAGCGAGAAAGCAGTTTGTATTCATTCACTTCAGTCTCGTGTGGGGATCTCCTCTGATTTGATTTTGTTGTTATTTGTATGCAGAATTTTATGTCGTCTCTTTCGTTCCTAGTTAAATTTTTGTGGTTTAATTACTACAATTATGATGGGATTGAGTTTACAGTTAAATATAGCTATAGTTTGAATGAAGTTTTAGTCGGGATATGATATGTTGATGTTTTTTCTTCTGGATTTGCTTCGTCATGAATGATGAATAAATTCATGTGATTTTGATGTCATAGTCATATATACAAGCCAGGTAGCATAGCATACGTAGTTTTTGTTGTCAGTTGGAAGGAGCTTCATTATTGCGGAGGGCGAGAGGAGTTTTTGTTTTTCGTTATTTTCAGTTTACAGTTAAACAGTCGTGTCAATTAGAATTAAAAGTTAATTAGAGTGTTAGGCCAGGCCAAAGAAGTAAGTGGAATCGAAAGTTACGCGTTAATTGTTAATTAAGATTCGACATTGATTTTACCTACTTCAACATAAAGTATTTTTTGAGGGTTTGAGTTAGTTTTGTTATTATTTAATTAAGATTCCTAGCAGTTAAATATAATTTAGTTTTATGTCTCAGATCACAGATGTGTGTGGAGCCTGAGGCAATGCAGAAATCGTGAAAACTTGAAGTAGTTTAATAGCTACATAGTTCATAGTTAGGTCAGGTCTTGTTGCCTTTTTTGGGAGGCGTGTGTTTGTACTGTCATATATAATGTATAATTTGAATTACAGAAAATGAAGACATTAAACTTATTTAGTGATATTGATGATCATTTTTTGACAATTTTCTGCCGATTCTGCAAAAAAAAATTTCTTTGTTTACTTTTCTACTGTCTATTGTTTCATGAAAACTGTGCATGTTACTGTTACTTCCACGGACTTTCACAAAAATATTTGATTCATTTCCTTTTTTGTTTCTGTATCTAGTATATTTAGTTTATGAATGAATGAAATTGATATGCAAAATCGATGTGTACTAGCTTTAATGTAATGTACCTGTAATTAATTGCTGAAGATGATAAATTATGAGTGGACGAATGTTGACGGTGTGTAAATCTGAATTGGATTATTGGATACATGATGGAATGATGAATGAATGAGCTCTTTTGTTGAATGCTTTCTTTTCTTTCTTCCTTTTTCGTTTCAGAACAAAAGACTATGAAAATCAAATCATGATTGGTGTCCCAAAAGGAACACGTTTGCTAATTGACTTTGAGCTGATACTACAACTACTTCTCCTTTTTTTTGATGGTGATGTGACCAAAAAGCTCTATTGACTAAATGCCTGGAATAATTTTCACTTTACACAGTATTATGTCGTATATGAATCTGAATCTCTATTTTCTCTGGGTGCTGAAAGTTTGGAATGTCTGATGAAGAGAGGGATGGATGATGAGAATGAAATAATAAAATGAGCGATGTGAGTTTCATGAAATTAAATTACGATTCTTTTAACTATATTATAATACATGCTTTTCACCGTTTTGGTTTTTGAGATTTGAATGTTAATTCAGGACGATAGCTAGATAAAATAAAATAGAACTCAAAAAATACTAATACTAAATCTGTAAAGAATACTTTTATCGTTATTGAAATTTAGGCCGAAAATGCAGATTTTTTTTACTTCACTACTTATATGTTTTGCTGCATACCATATGAAAACAGATAGTCAAGAGAAGGAAATGATTTATTCATAGCGAATTATGCTTAGTTTTAATGTTTAAGTATGCATTAAATATACATTGAAAAGTAATGTAAATATTTTGAGTGATTAATTACAAGTTAATTTAAATGGAATCTTTTATGTTTCCATTTGTTAGGCGTGTGAACAGTAAATACTTCTTTTACGGGTGGGAATGCCAAACTGGAGAAGAGAACTTTTGCAGGATCCTGACAGACATATTTAGTAGGAAACTAGAAGTTTTAAATGAAGATTGGCTGGATTTTGTAGCCCGATAACTCAAGTAGTAACCGTGTGGAACGCTCACCGGTGGTGATAGGAAACATCGGTATCGGTGCGGTGGCTTGTTGGTAAAGGTTCTGGGCGTTTGGAGCTGTGAACAAAAAATCTAAAGAGATGGCTACTTTGGCCGAACAGGCTGCGAAGCTTTTGGACTTCACGCAAAGGCTGGATATCCAATTATTGGATAATGTCGTGGGATGCATGTACACGGGAATGGGCGAGCAGGTAACTTTCAATTCAACGTATAAAATTGGAGTAAAGCAATATTCAGGAATTGTTTGACAATCAGACAATCTTTATACGGATGTGTATTGTTATTGTGTTATTTTTTAGCAAAAAGTGGCGCAGGATGTTTTGACAAAGCTGAAAGAGCACCCAGAAGCATGGACACGGGTAGATACAATCCTTGAGTACTCCACCAACCAGCAGACAAAGTATTATGCTTTGCAAATACTGGAACAGGTTATCAAAACTAGGTGGAAGGCATTGCCAAGGGTCCAATGTGAAGGTATAAAGAAGTACATCGTCGGTTTGATAATCAAGACGTCATCCGATCCAGTTTCACTTGACGCAGAAAGGGTGTATTTGAACAAACTCAACATGATTTTAGTTCAGGTAAGGAAGTATACAAATAGTTGCTTCTGGCCTAAAATATAATCGTTAATTGAATAATTACTTAGAGATGAAGTATTAGGTTAATCTCATGAATCCTACGTAATTTTTGTAGATATTGAAACGGGAGTGGCCAAAAAATTGGGAATCATTCATTCCAGACATCGTTGGAGCTAGTAAAACCAACGAGAGTTTGTGTCAGAATAATATGGCTATTTTGAAGTTACTCAGCGAGGAAGTGTTTGACTTTTCTTCAGGCCAAATGACCCAAACAAAAGCAAAACATCTGAAGGACACAATGTGTCAAGAATTCTCGCAGATTTTCCAGCTATGTCAGTTTGTAATGGAAAACTCTGCCAATCCAAACCTTGTGGGAGCAACTTTAGAAACACTTTTACGATTTCTTAGTTGGATTCCAATCGGTTACATTTTTGAGACTGAGCTGATCCCCACACTGACATCGAAGGTATGTGGTAGAAAAAAGTAGAAAATGAGTTTAATAATTAAATAATTACATACATTACTACACTCGGATTACTAAATAATTTATTAAACCTTTCTTCTTTCAGTTTTTAAACGTCCCACATTTTCGCAACGTTACTCTGAAATGCCTCACTGAAATCTCAACGGTCACCGTGCCTCACTATGAACAGCGCTTTATTCAGCTGTTCCAATCAACCATTGTTCAGTTTGAGCAGGTATATTTTAATTATTTTAATCATCTTCATTTACGTATAAACACTTATGTCTCTATGTTATGCTTCAATTATCCAATTAAACCAAACTTTATTGAATTTCCAGATGATACCGCTTTCTCTGAACATCCGTGATGCTTACGCTTCTGGTTCCGACAAGGAGCAGCAGTTTATTCAAAATCTGTCCATGTTTCTGTGCACTTACCTTAAGGAACATGGACAGCTTGTAGAGAAACAGGCCTCTAATGAATTGATGAAAGCACTTCAGTATCTTGTACTTATTTCCGAGGTGGATGAGGTGGAAATTTTTAAAATATGCTTAGAGTACTGGAACTCTCTTGCAGCAGACTTGTATCGGTAAGTCAGTTTCGTATATTGACATCGATTAATCAGAGTTATGTTTGATTGTAGCGTTAATTAACCCATCATTAATTAACTATTTTAATATTTCTGATAACAGTGAAGCGCCTTTCATGTCTGTTGCACCAATGTTCCTCGGCTCTCCACGTGGAGTGAACATTGGAGCTGCTGGAGCTGGACCAAGGCGAACTTTCTATGCGCCAGTACTTTCGCGTGTTCGTTACATTATGATTAGCAGAATGGCGAAACCAGAAGAAGTTCTCGTGGTTGAAAATGAAAACGGTGAAATCGTTCGTGAATTCATGAAGGACACAGACTCCATCAACCTGTATAAAAACATGAGGGAAACGTTGGTGTATCTAACCCATTTGGACTGTGGGGATACAGAACGAATGATGACCAAGAAATTGCAAAACCAAGTTAATGGCACAGAATGGTCGTGGAAGAATCTGAACACGGTATAAATTTACTCTCTATTTCGATTTGCTTCTAAACATTGCTTGAAAATTAAATAATCTAGGTTTGCATATTGTAATAAAATATTTTGACAATTTTGTGTTTAGTTATGCTGGGCAATTGGAAGCATCTCAGGAGCTATGCACGAAGAAGATGAGAAGAGGTTCATCGTCACCGTTATCAAGGATCTGTTAGGACTCTGTGAACAAAAGAAAGGAAAAGATAACAAGGCGATCATTGCTTCCAACATTATGTACGTAGTTGGACAATACCCTAGATTTCTACGAGCACATTGGAAGTTCCTTAAAACTGTTGTAAATAAACTATTCGAGTTTATGCATGGTACGTAAAAAAATAGTCTTTAACTATAGATTCAATTATTGTAAGCAATTAAATCATTTAGCGAATGTTAGTCAGTTAACTGATTGATTGTTTTTGTGTGTTCAGAAACTCACGAGGGTGTTCAAGACATGGCCTGTGATACATTCATAAAAATTGCACAAAAATGCAGGCGGCACTTTGTTACAGTACAAATGGGAGAAGCAGTCCCATTTATTGAAGAAATTCTCAGCACCACCTCCACCATAATTTGTGACCTCCAGCCTCAGCAGGTTTGTGACTAATGATTTCTTACGTTTACGTTATATCATATCAATTCAGAAAAGAAGTTTTAACCGTCTGCTCAACCGAATGATGAAATTGATCTATTTACAAATTACTCGTTTGAATTGTTATAGGTTCACACGTTTTACGAAGCTGTGGGATACATGATCTCAGCCCAATCTGACCAAACTGTTCAGGAACATCTAATTGAAAAATACATGAGTTTACCGAACCAGGTCTGGGATGACATCGTCGCTCAGGCATGTGCTAATGTTGCAGTTTTAAAGGACCTCGATGCCATCAAGCAACTCGCCTCTATTCTAAAGACCAATGTTCGTGCCTGTAAGGCATTGGGTCATCCATATGTAACCCAGGTAGGTTATTTAGCAGGAGCAAAATCTTTTCGTAAATACTACAAACAAATACATTTTGACATTTCAAAACACAGTGCTTAATCCGGATGTTTTATATTTATATATACTTTCTCTAGCTTGGCCGAATTTACCTGGATATGCTGAATGTGTACAAAGTAATGAGTGATAGTATTACACATGCGATTCAGGTCAGCGGCGAAACTGTCACAAAGCAGCCCATAATTAAAGGAATGAGAGTTGTGAAGAAAGAGACTCTGAAATTGATCGCTGGATGGATTGCCAGATCTAATAATGCCCAAATGGTTTCGGAAAGCTTCATTCCACCGCTTTTAGCGGCTGTATTATCAGACTACCAAACAACAACCGTTGCTTCAGCTCGTGAACCAGAAGTTTTGGCTGCAATGGCCACCATTGTTAACAAGCTGGAGGGTTCAATAACAAATCACATCCCAACTATTTTCGACGCTTTATTTGAATGCACTTTAAATATGATAAATAAGGACTTCGAAGAATTCCCTGAACATAGGACAAACTTCTTCCATCTACTTCAAGTAAGAAATCAAGTGTACCGATTTTTTTTTGTACGTATCCATGTTCTTCAGATAGTAGAAAAACAACGCATTAATGTAATTTAATCTTTATCTTCCAGGCGGTCAACACCCATTGTTTCTCGGCTTTCCTGAAGATTCCACCTCCACAGTTTAAACTAGTACTTGATTCAATAATCTGGGCTTTTAAGCACACAATGAGGAATGTCGCGGATACTGGCCTTCATATTTTGTATCAACTACTTCAAAACATCAGCTCCAATGAAGTTGCAGCTCAAAGTTTTTACCAAACTTACTTCACTGACATTGTCCAGCATATTTTCTCAGTTGTTTCGGATACTTCCCATACTGCTGGCCTCGGGATGCATTCAACGATTTTGGCTTACCTGTTTACTGTTGTCGAGCTTGGAAAAATCACTGTTCCGCTGAACCCAGCAGCTGCCACTCCTTTTGATCCGTCACAGAACGTAGTTTTTGTTCAGGTAATGCCTAAATGCAACATTGTTTCTTACAGATTTCCACAAATCTGTCAAATAGAGACTGGTTTTATAGCTAACGTGCATTCTTTTTTGTATTTTAGGAATATGTTGCAAACCTGTTGAAGTCCGCTTTCCCTCATCTCAATGATAATCAAATTAAGATTACAGTAACTGGGATGTTCACGCTTAATCAGGATGTGAACCAATTTAAGGAACACCTCAGGGATTTCCTCGTTCAAATTAGGGTAAGCAATTAGTTTCTGATTAACTAATCTTGCCGTGAGAAAACGTACTTTAAATATATCAGTCTTTGTGTTACATATTAGCTCATTCGAAATCTTTCTTATTCTTACAGGAATTTACTGGAGAAGATGATTCAGACCTATACCTCGATGAAAGGGAAGCATCCCTCAAGGCAGCAGAGACGGAGAAGAAACGAATTAACATGTGCGTACCAGGAATATTGAATCCTCACGAAATCCCTGAAGAAATGCAAGATGATTTTTAAATTGTTTTCCTTTTATACAATTATTATGATAAACTAAGCTATCTAGTTCTGGCTATGTCGTGTAAATATAGAATCAACTTAATTTCATCGTAATGTTCAAATGATGATGTTCTCTAGCTGTAATAAAAAGAACCTCCTATAACATAAACCTTCAAACAATTTTCACACCCTCGTGGATTAGATTGAAGAGTACCAATACTTAATGTTTAAAAAATACTTAAGTAAATGAACCTAACCGAATTTTTATAGAATCTTTTGAATAGACTTGTATACAATAATCTATTCTATTTCTAGTTCTTTATAAAGCATCATAATAATAATTATTAGCAATTTACATTATACTGGTATAATACAATGCGTATTTTTTTTAGAATATTAAGAGTAGTAAGTGTACCTAAACTCTACTATTTGAGTTGATGGCTTAGGCACACATGGATAGTGCATGTTCTAGTATAATTTTATATTTGTGAATTTTGACACATTGGAGAGCTCTTAACATACCATATTGTTGATATATTATAAAATCATAATTATTATTGTTAATAACGATTACTACTTTTGTGTCAGCCACAGACAAACTAGCTTGCTAAAAGAAACCGTGTTATTTATGTCCTTTATACTTTAAACATCCACAATCCATGTATTTTTCTAATAGCTTAGCCGTCAAGTAAGTGAGAATGTAATTGGATTGGACACTTCATCACGGTTTATACAAAGTGTGCATTACATCATATGAGTGAACATGAGAACATTATTGATTGATTGTTTAGTGAATTCAACGAAACATGCGGAGTAGTATTATATTATATTAAAAATATACATTCGTGAAACAAAGTATGTAGCTCGTTCATGTGAGAGGCAAACATTAGTTTGCACATCACCAAAAACAATAAAAATGGAAATAAAATTTAATATACAAGTAACAGTGAAAAAGAACATGGGCATTAATTTTTCGTTTTCATTGACGTGTACAATTCTGTCAACCATATCATCTCATTCTCAACAAGCCGAGCGAGCTGCGACGGAATCGAGCGATTTGAGCATGAGCATAATTTAATTTCATATTATTTTACAACGACTGACTCCCAGTTTACTAGTTTAAATACAAAAAAATATAACCTAACATTAAAATTAGCTAACCTCTCTATTGGAAGAAAGGATATTTAGTTTAGTTTGGAGTTATAAAAAGTCAGCCAGCAGCTGGAGCTTTAGCTGGAGGGAATAATATATCGCGATTGCGAGTGCAGCTGCAGCTCTTGCATTTGCACAGACATATATATCCATCCACGTAGCATAAAAAAGTGAGTCCGGTTCATTCTTCTGCTATTCATTCCTCTCCTCTTTTGTATGCCTGCCAGCCTGCCCATCAGATCAGACCAAGACCAGACTAGACCACCACCGTATTTAGCGTAAGTTGTGTAAAAACTCTTGCAAAGCATGGATCTGATCTTTATGAGATGAACACGAACAGGTGAGACTCAGATCAAAATTGGTTTATATTTATTTACATTATCCCAAAGTCTCAGTCATAATCGCCAACTGTGGCAGACCTTCATTCAGTTTACTTCCTTGTTGAGTGAGATCTCTGATCTTTTATTTTTGCAGGATCAGGATCTCTAATTGTTAAAAGGAAGCAGTTGGATTGATGTTGTAACAATAATTGATAATGGGGTTCCGTAAATAAGGTAAGAAGATTTATGTAAATTAAATTATATTATATTTATCAAGTATAGTTCAAGTCTGTTGTATGTATTAGGTTTTGGTGATTGTTTGTGCTGAAAGTATGTAAGTCAAGTGTATTATTGTTATGAGTGAGCTCCGGAAGTGTACCGATTTTATTTTTTGTTTTTGTAGCTAATACTTAGCTAACGAGCTAATACCTGTCAAGTCAAACTTTAACTAAGGAAGTTAACTAAACATGAATGTTTTTGTTTGTCCATTGTCTGTAGAGTGAGTAGAGAGCGAGAACGTTGAACTGTAAGAAATAAGAAGATCTTGAGATTTTAACTTTAACTGGAGAACTTCAGTCCTGTCAACAACCTTGTCATCGATCCGGCCTTCAGGCTTGTTGAAGTGAAGATTTCCACTCCACGACCACGATAATAGTTGTTCCATTTTTAACTGGCCGACATTCCCTAAAACAATGGGTTGAATTTGGAGGAAAGGATCATCGTTATCGTCTATACTTTTATTTAAATTACGAATAAATTATTGCACTTTGCACTGTTAGTTAAGCATTATAATTATATGCACCGGAGAAAGGGAAGTTTTTTTGAACGTTTTTAAATTCATTTTCGTGTTCTCAGTTTTGATGCTTCCTATTCATCCATATTTTAAAATGTTCAGATATGTAACCATTTCCGAATCTGTAGGATAAGTTAAAGATAATGTACAATGTACTTTCCAATGAGTCAGTCGACAGTCGAAGCTTTCCGTTTTTAAGGGAATCGTGTTTATTTTTAACTTTAAACTTAATTTTTCGTATTTTGTCTGTGATTTTATTAGTTTGTCCCTTGTAAGTCAGGTTACTTTAATAGTTCAGGGCCAGGTTAAAAAGATATAAGCTATTTTGCCACGAAGGTTGTGAATATTCCAAGTTTAACTTAACGTTGGTGCTATCGCTCAGTCTACTCATACTATTGAGTGTTTATTGAAGTCCGTGAAGACGTCTCGAAAATTACAATAACTAACAAAATATGACTGCCATAAAAGAAATTGATGCAGGGGGAGGGATGAATATGGGGGAGGGGTTGTTGAACGTCAGAGCTTTTACCTTTCTCATACTCTGGTATCTGTTCTCAGGCTGTACGCTATTCCTCAATAAGTATATTATGACCACCTTGAAAGGAGATCCTACTTTGTTAGGTTTGTCAAATATCCGAAAAATTAAGTACATATTGTAAATGTGTCGCGTATATAATTGCAAAAACTTGAATGATCTGTGATTTTCTGATTTCCAGGTACCTGTCAAATGATGATGACGCTTATATGTGGATTTATCCAAATGTACTTTCCATGTGGGATGTACCGTCAAGTGACGCGTTACAGTCGGCCGCCAGGATTTTATAGGCATATGATTTTAGTAGGGACGATGAGGTGAGCTTCTACACGAAGAGGACGAACTGTTACATAATATTCTATTTTTTAAAGCGATTCTTAATATTTCTTAATGTTGTGTTTTCTTAAACTTCAGGTTTACAACAGTTGTGTTGGGTCTAGTCGCTTTGAACTATGTCGCAGTTAGTTTCACCGAAACGATTAAAAGTTCCGCACCCATTTTTACCGTGATGATATCCAAAGCACTTTTAGGAGAGCATACAGGAGTTTACGTAAATCTTTCATTACTTCCTATAATGGGCGGTTTGGCCTTATGCTCAATGAACGAGCTGTCATTTGACATGAGGGGATTTCTTGCCGCAATGGCCACTAATTTAACAGAATGGTAAGTGAATTCGACTTCATTCAAGTCATATTCAAATCGAATTAAATGATGAGCTGAGCAAGGATTAAATGGTAGGCTCCATTTTAATTTCGTGTTGTTTTGTTTCCAGCCTTCAAAATGTCTATTCAAAAATGCTCATAAGCGGAGATCGTTACCGTTATACGTAAGTTTTAGAATTTGATTAACTTTTTCCAAAGCTGATTGTCCCGTGCTGAAGTGTAAATATGTTTGATTTCTGAATTATTATTTCAGGCCAGCAGAGCTTCAGTTTTACACAAGCATGTCTGCGATGCTAGTTCAAATTCCAGTATCATTCCTCCTAGTAGATTTTAATGGCGTAACGTTAGAAGTAATTCCCGTCTGCATTATTAACGGGATATTTTTCCATTTTCAAAGTATATCCGCGTATGTTCTTATGGACTACATATCACCAGTGACTCACAGGTATCAGTCCGACTTCTATAATCTCAGATATCAATACATAACATGATTTATAAAACCATTTGCATTATTTGCAAAGTTATTCCAAATTCATTGGTTTGTTTAAAATTTTCAGTGTTGCTAATACAGCGAAACGAGCGTTCCTCATTTGGGTTTCTGTCATGCTGTTCGGGAATGAAGTTACCATGCTCAGTGGTCTTGGAACAGCTATAGTTATTTTGGGTGTCATGTTGTACAACAAGGCAAGAGAAGTTGATCTCCTTCGTTTACCAACGGTGGTTCAGTTTGAGCCAAAATTCTCGGAAAAGAAAATAGAGGCCTGTTGATTTTCGATATAGCAATTGTAAACATATCAGGGATACTTTCTGTACTTAAAGCTATTCCAGTTCTAAAAATTGATGATGTACAAATGGATCGTCATTATTTATAACATTTAGTACGACTGAAGAATAGAGGACTGACTGTTCACCACTTGCAGTGATTTACAAACCTAATTGAAATCCTTTCCCCAATACCTAATCCAGTTAATATGGCAAGTGAAGCACAAACGGCAATTAGAAAAATTTAAATAATTAGGCACTTTTATTCGTAAGAGACTTCATACATATATTGAGATTACAATTAGAAGAGAAAAGGGTTATAAATGGTAACGAGTGTCTGAAAACTGTGTGTAATGTGTAAACTATAGTAGAACAGCTTTAAAATGAACGCTTGCAGGAGAATTTACATTTTATTTATTTATTTATTTATTCCTACCTTCGTCAATTATAACGGTATGTCCGTTGTAAAACATTTTAAAATTATTCAAAATGGGATTGTTTATATAATCTGTTGTACTTTTTAAATTTTGATATTTTGAACTCACAGTTTTGAACGGGTCATTTTATTTTAATGGAGCTTGGGGGCAATTAAGACTGCCTAAATAGCTTTGACTATAATGTTAGCAGATTTTTCTTTGATTCCAAAGATATTATTGTAGGATACAAAGTGCAAGCTGCCCGTATTATTGTATCGTAGTATTCATCAGTATCGCATCGCACTAGCAAATGCAAGTTAAATAACCTACTTTTAACATTTAAGCTAGAACAACAAGAGTTTCGAGATTTTATTTATGTGATTATTTATAAAGTTTTATAATTATTTACGGTGCTACGCCGAATTGGATTTGGCGGAGAATAAAAACTTGATATTATGTTAAGCAAAACTTAATTTTCTACAAAATCGACTGATCAAATTAACTTATTTTACATGACTGAAGATGAACTTTTACTCAACATTTGATTGAGACAAAAGCTGATTACTGTGAACAACATCGTATGATTGCATTAGTGTGTAGATTATAGTTATAAAAATGTTCAAAACTTAAGTTCAATGTTCGGTCATAGTAGAACCTGCACTTATGAACTCATTCAACGCGCTAATCAGCACTTATTTTAAGACGTAGGTGTAACTGAGGATTTCCAGTGCTACGTAGCCGTTGTGGTACCTACTCTAATCACTAAACAGCATCATTCATCATCCCTCCTCAAACAGGAATCTTTGAAGTGTCAAATACCGACGTAGGTTCTTACGTAATAATGCACATTGCAATAATTCACCTGTCACAAGACCAGACACACACTACTACACACTTTCCATGCATTCGTTCTATCTATAGCGTATGTCATAGGTGTCACGGAAAAGAGAACGGATTAAAACTTAAAACCAAAGAAGACCGTCTGGTGACGTAAATTGATATTATTTTAACGCATTACTACTACATTTCTGCTATTACATTATGTATCTTCGGATTCATACCCAAATGACAATGAAAATGAATTGGTGTTGTTCAGTGAGTGAACTATGTTTTGGGGGTAATCAATAAATCCTTGCAAATAAAAATACCTAAGTACGTCAACAGTTTTATATGCGTTGCCTTGCACGAGAGAAAGAAACAAAGGCTGATAGGATGACAACAGAACGACGATGGAAAAAGAGGTCAGCCGAACTGCTGGACAAGGATAAAACGTTTTGAGAATGAACGCCGGTCGGACTCTGATGTCACGGGAAATCCCTAGGCTCT
>JAQIWX010000367.1:0-18387 GCA_034696785.1 Lepidocyrtus cyaneus | reverse complement strand
TAACGGAATTAATCTTGCGACGTTCCTTATTAATTTTCTTTGCACACAACCTCTGCATCTTAATTCGGGGTGAGATGCCAATTTTCATGTTAGATACTAAGAAACAAACAAAAAGGTTGAGCTGTATAGTCTTTTAATAATTCAATAAATATTAATATTTATGGTACACGATTACGATTACAATTAGTATTTGAGTTTATTACTCACATTTTAGATTCGCTTCATTCCTCAGTACTTTCACAATTTTAAGCTTCCCATTAAAATGTTCTACTTCATTGTTAGGATCCACTTTATACAGATCCAGAAGTTGAACGGTTTCGGTTTCTTTTAACAGTTTCTTTTGTATGCGGTCTAAATACAAGGCCATCCCCATCTGGATTTTTTCGAGCTGTCGGTACAACCCCGAAAATGTATCATTGAGAGAGGCACACTCCCCACACAACTCCACTTTCAACCTTGCCCTTTTCACTTTTGCCAATAGTTCTTGGGGGACATGCCCTTCCTCATCGAATACCTTTCTCATGTCCATTTTTAAGTATCGTGATAAATTCTGGAGTGAATGGACTGAAGGTGGAAAGGATTCGGACCGTGAATCAGCCAAAGGAAATAATTTGGCGTCAATATTATCCAAGCAGAGGTAGCAAAGCCCCTTCGTTTCAACTTTAAAATCATCCATCTTAATCTTAGATAATACTTGATTTATTTATCCCTATCACACAAGTCAGGTGAACCGTAAATATGTTTCAGAGTAATAAAATGCGCATGAAGTAGGAAGAACTACTTTGATTGTGATATTGTGAAAAACTACATAAATGGTTATTTCCTATCCAGACCAAAGCCGAACACAAACAAAAATAGCTGTAGTCGAATAAATATTATCGTTCTACCAGCAAAGAGCAAAGGGATGTATATGTGAAATATGAAATTACCCAAATATCTGTACATGGATTTTATTTTATTTCACAGTCATGTAGGTGGAGGAAGATGAAATCGCATGCATAGGTAGTTAGTAGTAAGTAATTCAGCTTGCTGTTCTTGCTGCAATACCATTCACGCCCGCTGGTTCAATACCAGACCAACTAGTAGACTGACAAGCGTTGCGTTTTACATTGAATGAATATATGAATGAAACCAACGAAATTGAAATTGTTTTATTTGGAAGAATCACAACAGAATTAGTATGTTGAAGGGGTTTACAAAAATATGGATTTTCACGGTCTTCACAGGAATTGGAATTACCTTTTGCTAAAGGTTAACTATAAATGAAATAATATATTGGTTTAATTGTAAATAAAATTTGTCACTTAATATTTAAACATGCGGCCAAATAACTGTTTGAAACGGAAATAAAATTAGGAAAAAATCTAAATCCAATGAATCCTGAAACCTATGTTACGTCACTGCGATCCTCTTTAGGAGGTTTTCCCGTTTTGCAATGGCTTCTCTTCCGATGCCTGGTTAAATCACCCTTCTGTGTGAACGTTTTGTTGCAGGCTAAACATTTAAATCGTATACCCACGTGAACACTTTGGTGATGTCGTGTGTAAGTACCCTTTCGATTGAATTCCGTTTCACACAAATTACATTTGTATTTGATTTTTAGGTGGATACTCCTGTAATGGTTGAGCCAAGCCGTTTTGGAACCGAATCTTTTTGAGCAAGGGATGCATTTATAAGAGCCGTCTTCTCTTTCGAACTTAAGGTCGATCAGTGATTCATTTTCAGGAAAATCATTTGAGACTGCTGCTTCTGGCTCTACCTACATTCATGTTGATAATATGAGAGGAAGGGATCATAATTGCCGACACTGATTCCGGCGAAGGTGATTGATCCATGTCTTCACTTGCTACATTGGAACTCTCATCGAAACCGTCGTCTCCAGTGTCACCGTCCTTCGGTAAATGTGAACTGGAACAATATTCTTCTTTCACTTTGCTAATACCAGGATCAGTATCCGATGCTTCATGTACAAATGCTTCAGTAGATACTGTATTTTTCCCAACAGTAATGGAGGCCTTCTGTCCCCTCTGCCTGCGAAGGGGACTAAACTGAACCTTGCGTCTTTCGGCATTGACTTGCTTCATGGTCAACTTTAGCATTTGGACCTTTGGTCCAGGGGCTCCATTCACTTTCCGGAAACCTAGAAAGCAAGGATACAAATATTTAAGTTGCATCAATTAAAATGATAGCACTTTATTTTCGGGGAAGCCAAATAGAACGCACATTTTTGTTTTGCTTCATTTCGGAGTGCTTCCGCAATTTTAAACTTTTCAGTATTGTCAAAGCCTATCCTTGAATTAGTCATGGCGTCTGCTGCTTTCGTCAGCTTCCTATGCAGACGCTGTATATGGGAGGACATCTCCAACTCGATCCTTTCCAGTTGTCTGTACAGCTTGGAGAATGATTCATTAACAGAGCGACAGTCTTCACACAGCTCCACTTTTAATCTTGCCTTGGCAACCTTCGCCAATAAATCCGGGGGAACATCCGTCCCCTCACTGAACACTTTGCGCATGTCCAGATTGACATAGCGGGATAAATACTGGAGGGAGTGAACTGCAGATTTCCAATGAGGACTTGATTCCGGTTTAACCGTGGACGATGCTTTATCCATACAAAGGAAACAACGTCCATTTGTGTCCACTTCAAAATCACCCATTTTTTGCAATTTTCTTGGTTTTAGTTAAAAACTTAAATCGATGTTAAAAATTTGCAGTCAAGCTCAAGCTTTATATATGTCTTTGGTAAATAATGTGGTGATTCAAGTTATTATTAATTGCGAGCTAAATATAATATAATAATATTAAATTAGCGAAATGAACCGATGTTTACAAAAAGAGTTAGAGGGGAAACCTTTTTTGTTAGCACAGGTAAAGATAGGGCAGGACTGATGATAACGATGACGATAACATGTGAAGCACAAAAACGAGCTAGCCGATTCAATGAGTAGAGTTTCACTTCACATGTGAGTGCTCCAGTCGTGCTGCAAGTAGTGCAGTGAGTACAACATCGGTTTTTTGTTTTCCAACTCCAATAAATTAAATAATGAATTAAGTCAATTAAAACTACATTAAGGAAAACAACTTCATAAATGATTAAACCTCCAGTAAGGTTAAAACCCCACATCAATGATTAAAACTCCATGAAGGATTACAACTCCAAAAAATAATTAAAACTCCACAAATGATTAACACTCCAATGATTAAAACTTACTACTGAAACTGGATATTAGGAAATGTACATCCAGGTATGCTGGCGAAGCTAAATCTTAACTAGTGAAGCTCAGCACAAATCGAATAAATTGGAGTATAGTATATAGGGGATTGACATTGACGCATGGGAATGGCATGTACAACGAATATGATGAAATTAGTATTTTCTCTTCTCACAGAATGTATAGATCATCTTTTATGTCGATGATGTTTTTTTTTCATTTTTGCTGAGAGCAATGGCAGTTTTTAACGGCGATGCAAATAAATGAAATGGCTCATTTCAGCCCGTCATATTAATAAACCAAGTAATTTAAAACTTATTCAACTCTAATTATTATTATTATTACACATTTACACTCTATTTGACATACTTATGTATACTCATACTTATACTCCATTATGACTATTTTATTTTAGATTCAAGATATTTAAAATTACTATAATTGCGTATGCTACAGATACATTAAAAAATTACGAACAAATATTGAGAATAAAAGATTAATCATGATTTACTAAATTTGCCGCTAGTTCCGATCTGAAGTGATCTTACTGAAGATAGTTCTGCTAACACATTATATAGAGGAAAAACATACATTGGCATTGTTGGTGGTAGTAGGTCCGTGAGTGGTCCACAATCCTTACACTGCAGTAGCTATCGGTACTTCCGTTAAATCTTTGGAGCGTTACCCGTTGCTCGACAACTGCTTGTCCTCTGGTGCATGGTTAAAGTTTGTTTCAGTGAAAATGTTTTATTGCAGACTAAACATTTAAACTTGACACCCATGTGGATACTTTGGTGATGTCGTGTGTAATTACTCTTGACATTAAATTCCATCCCACATAAATTACATTTATACTTGATTTTTAGATGGATGCTCTTGTAATGGGTCTGCCAACTAGATTGGGCACTAAATATTCTTGAACAAACTTTGCATTTAAAAGAACCATTTTCTCTCTCGAACATTGGTGCCCCCGTCGAGTCTGTTGTCGTAGAATAGTTTGAGTTTGCTTCTGGCTCTTCATTCGCGTAGACATTGAAGTGAGTCGTCGTCATTGCTGAGTTCAAGGTATGTGATTCTTCCAAGTCTTCTCTTGATACGTCGTTATCATCGAAATAGTCAGATCCGTCATCGTCTCCAAAGAGATCCGGACTCGAAAATTCTTTCTTTACGTCATAATTGACGGTCTCCGACACTTCATGACCCAATTCGCCTTCAGAAGTTGTCTCTCCTACTTGGATAGAAAACTTCGGATGATGGCTAAGGGAACTACATTGAATCTTCCGTTTTTCGGCATTGACCTGTTTCATAGACCATTTTGGAATTTTAACATTTGGTCCAGAAGTTTTAGTTAGTTTCCGCAAACCTAAGATTAAAAAAAATATATATATTTTTGAGTACACCTTAAAATCCATTATGTACGTGCAACATTGTAAACTGGATTATCTTATAATACAAAAAAATTAAGTCATGTAAAAAACCGCACATTTTTGTTTTGTCTCATCTCGGAGTGCCTCCGCGATTTTAAACTTTTCAGTATTGCCTATCTCTATCCTTGAAGTTGTCATGGTTTGTTTCGCTTTAGTCAACTTCTTATGCATATGCCGTATATGGGATGTCATCTCCAACTCGATCCTTTCCAGTTGTCTATACAGCTTCGAGAATGATTCATTAACAGAGCGGCAGTCTTCACACAGCTCCACTTTTAATCTTGCCTTTGCAACCTTCGCCAATAAATCCGGAGGAACGTCCACCCCGTTACTAAACACTTTGCTCATGTCCAGTTTGACATAGCGGGATAAATACTGGAGGGAATGAACTCCAGTTCTCAATGGAGAACCTGGTTCTGGCTCCAGTCGAACTCTAGTATTTAGAGCTGTTGATTTATCCATACAAAGAAAGCACCGTCCATTCGTGTCTACTTCAAAGTCACCCATTTTTGCTATTTTCCAGTCAAATCAAAAATAAGAACGACGGTATTTTTTTAGCCAAACGAGATCTCTTTAAATTAAAACAAAATTAGGTTGTTTACTAAATATAATATTAATATTAAGCTTGTGAAATATACCGAAGTTTATACTAGTGCATGGCAGGGCAGCCTTTTTGTCGGGACAGGTAGATGAGATATGTATGTATTTGGATGGAAAATGGGACTCAAATGAAGCTGAAGCAAACCCACGAGCTAGCTTTGTTAATGGGTCATTGCAATGGATATATATAATATATGTAGTTTTTACCCCACATTATGGGTGTTTGTGTTTTGTTAGTGAGTACTAAAATGTATAAAAGTGAGTATGAGTATATGGATGCTTTTTTATTCCGTATGTCTCCATTTATGCTGTGTGTGAACATAAATGACGGTTTTTGATGGTGCAAATAAATAAATAGGACTTCTTTAAGCGCATCCATAATACCTTAAATTAAGGAATTTATTTTAAAAAAATATTCAAGTCAATTCACGCATTTCAACACAAATGCATTCACGATCAGTCACAAATGGCCAAAATCATTTTTAGGCATGTAAGTAATGCAGTTGAAACAAACAAATATTCAAACCAAAAATAAGCTTATATTTCATTCATGGATATACGTGAATGAATTTCAATACATCTTAACTGAATTATAAGATAGTGTTTTTTAATTAGTTGTTTTTAGTAAATATTTTGTATTGAAGTTTAATTTATTTTATCAAAAATTATATTTTTACTTCGTCCCACTGGCATGAAAACTTAATTGTGCTGCTTCGTTTTCATTCTAGAGGTTTTCCCGTTTTGCAGCTACTTTTCTTCTGATGCTGGGTTAAAGTACCTTTCTGTGAAAAGGTTTTATTGCAGACTAAGCATTTGAACCTTACACCCACATGAATACTCTGATGATGTCGGGTATAATGCTCCTTCTGATTAAATTCAATTCCACACAAATTACATTTGTATTTGATTTTTAAATGGATGCCCTTGTAATGCCTGTACCAACTTGCTTTGTTGGTGAATCGTTTCGAACAAATTTTGCATTTAATAGAACCGTCTTCTTTTTCGAACATAGGTACTGCCGATCCTGTTTTCGTAGAATAATTACAGGCGGTCGCTTCTGGCTTTTCATTCATGTTGACATTCGGAGACGTCGGCAACATTGGTGAGTCCAGGGAAGGTGACTGTTCCAACTCATCATTATCATTAAAATAATTGCTCCCGATGTCATCGTCTTCCAAGACCTGTGAGCCGTATTCTTCCTCAACTTCAAACCTGACAGTTTCTGTTGCTTCATCGCCAAATTCGTCTTTAACGACTGTGTTTCCCCCCTGGATCGAAAACTTGTGTTGCTTTCTAGTGGATTGAATCTTCCGCCTTTCGGCATTGACTCGATGCATAGACCATTTTTTAATTCTTACATTTGGTCCAGAAGTTGTAGTTAGTTTCCGCAAACCTGGGGTAGGCAATTCAAAAAATCATTAAAGTTTGCGTATCCCGGTATCCCTCAAACCCCAATCTTACGTAACATGAAAAATTGCCTCAATTCTATTGTACAAACATTGAAGTCATAATATAAAATGTAAATAAAACTAACATTTTTGTTTTGTCTCCTCCCTGAGTGCCTCGGCAATTTTAAATTTCTCACTGCTACTACATTCAGCAGTCAAATGATTTACTGCTTTCGCCAACTTCTGATGCATATGGCTTATATGAGACGAGAGCTCCAACTCGATCTTTTCCAGTTTTCTGTACAGCTTCGAGAAGGATTCATTAACAGAGTGACAGTCTTCACACAGCTCCACGTTTAGTCTTGCCTTTGCAACCTTCGCCAATAAATCCGGGGGAACGTCCGTCCCCTCACAGAACACTTTGCTCATGTCCAGTTTCACATAGCGGGATAAATACTGGAGGGAATGCCCTCCAGATTTCAAAATAGGACCTGATTCCGGTTGCACTTTAGCTGTGGAGATTTGAAATGATACTTTATCTATACAAAGGAAACAGCGACCATTTGTGTCCACATCAAAATCACCCATTTTTGCAATATTCCCAGCCAAATTAAAAAAAATCGTCAGAGAGTTTGTTGTAGTCAAACTTAGTCTCTCAATCAATTAATGGGATTCAAGTTGTTTTTAAACTTAATATAACATCATCAATAGTGGGTATGGATGAAACCACCTTTTATCTTTCAGCACAGGCATTGAACTAAACAATTGAGGCGCTACTCAAACGAGCTTGCTTCTTGAATGAGTATAGTTTCACTTTACATGTGAGTGCTGGCAATGAGTATAGCTTGGTCTGTATATTTGTGATGCAATATGCAATGTTTTCTCCACAAAAAAGCTCAGCATATGCATTTGCCTTTTAGATGCTCTTAAAAAGTTGTATTGAGACACGTCCTCCATCAGACTATTAAACTTCGACATATGCTAAGTTTAGCTAAAATACTTTAATGAAACTTTTAGAAATGAGTATGAGGAGAAGTCCACAAAGCCTATACAGTCTGGGTTTACTGGCGAAGCTTAAGATTGAGATATGTAGTGTAAAGGTAGCAAAAATCATAAATATCTACACATAGATTAAAGTAGGGAAATTAATCACTCGGACCTATTGGTTTTGGTTTGTATGTAAAATCAATCATGATCGTATGGAATATATAAATAGGCTTTTATGCCGATGCCTCCATTTATGTTAATGTTTCGTGCAACCATGACGGTTTTTGATGATGAAAATAAATAAACGAAAAGACTCATTCCAGCAGATCATAATTTAAAACGTATTCTCAACTTACGCATATCAACACAAATACATCAAATCACAAATAATGCATGCAGGTATTAATAATAATAATATTAATAATAATAATTATAATGATGATAATAATAATGGTAATAATATAAATGGAGTTGATACAAATATTTAAAAAATAAGGTTTACTGTCAATGGCCGTTTAAAATTTTATTGTAATCGCGAATTCTACCGAAATAGTTGAAAAATTAAGCTAGATTAATCATTAATCATATCATGATTTACTAAACACCTGCGAGCTGATCTGAAAAACATTTTTTTCCCATGAAAGCAATCCTACTGAATGAAGCTAAATTGCTGCTCTCACATTTTAGAAAAAAATGAATTTGAATCTGACCAAACTGGTTGGTAAGTCAGTACCTTCGACGCTGTGGTAGCTAACGATACTTTTTCATTTTCGTTAAAGTTTTGGAACGTTACCCTTTTCGACAACTGCGTGTCCTCTGGTGGGTGGTTAATTTATCTTTTTGTTTGAAGATTTTGTTGCAGACTAAACATTTAAACTTCACACCCAAGTGGATATTTTGATGATGTTGTTTATAATTATCCTTGACATTAAATTCCATTCCACACAAATTGCATTTATATTTGATTTTTAGGTGGATGCTCCTGTAATGCCTGTGCCAACTCATTTTGCAACTGAACCTTTTTGAGCAAACTTTGCATTTATAAGAACCGCTTTCTCTCTCGAACATACGTGCTTTCCATTCTGCTTCCGTAGAATAATTAGAGGCTGTCGCTATTGGCCCTCCATTTAAATTAGCTTTAGAGGTCGTCGTCGAGTCCAGGGAAGGGGATTGTTCCGACTCGTCATTTGCTGCTTCATTATCAGCATCAAAATACTCGTTTCGGGTGTCGTCGTCTTCCAAGAAATGTGAGCTGGAATATTCTTCCTTCACTTCATTCTTGGCAGTCTCCAATGCTTCATGGCAAAATTCTTCTGTGGGAAGTTTCTTCTCCGTTCCTCTACTGTAGTTTGAGGGTCGCAGACTGATGGAAGTAGATTTGATGTTGCGTCGTTGTCGTTCTTTACTAATTTGCTTCACAGACCACTTCTGCATTCTAACTTTGACGGAGGCGAGATCCTTGATTTTAGATGAACCTAGAACATAGAGAAAAAAAACATAAAAGCCAAAGCCAAAGAATGATAGATGTAGAACCATAATTATTATTAATATTCATGATGTGGTTATCTGTGAAATTATTTGCGTTAAACTCACATTTTAGATTCGCCTCATCCCTGAGCACTGTCAAAATTTTATGCTTTCCATGAACATCTTCTACATTTTTGAAATCCGTTTTACGCAGATTCAAACTATATTGTGCATTTTCTCTTTTTAGCAATTTCTTTTGTATACTGTCTAAATGAGAGGCCATCTTCATCTGGATTTTTTCGAGCTGTCGGTACAGCTCCAAAAATGTGTTATTGAGGGAGGCACACTCCCCACACAAGTCCACTTTCAACCTTGCCCTTTTCACTTTTGCCAATAGTTCTTGGGGGACATGCCCTTCCTCATCGAATACCTTTCTCATGTCCATTTTCAAATATCTGGATAAATTCTGAAGTGAATGAACTGAAGAAGGTGCGGTTTCAGATTCTGACCGTGGTTCAGCCAAAGAAAATAAATTGGCGTCTATTTTATCCAAGCAGAGGTAGCAAAGCCCCTTCGTTTCAACTTTAAAATCTTCCATCCTCGATATTTGATTTATTTACTATAAAATCTCCTCAGATCAGAGTAAAATGCGCACGAAGTACGAAGAACTATTTTGTTTGTGAAATATAATTCTTAACCAAATAATATTGATTTAATCAGCCAAAACGAAAAGATTATTTTCTATCCACTAATTATCCATGCCGAAGCCGAACGGAAACAAATAGCTGTAGTAGCTGTACTTTACGCAATTTATCATTCTAAAAGCAAAAGTATGTGGAATATGAAATTACCCAAATATCTGTACACGGATTGGTAATATTATTGGTGTATCCCACATCCCACAGTCTAGTGGAGAGAGTGGAGATGGAGAAAGCAGAAAATGCACAGAAGCATCTAGAGCTGTCCACAAGTCAAGACAAAATTTCAATCTAACTCCAGTCAATCTCTTCAAGTCAAGTCGAGCATGGATTGAGTTATTGAGTAGCGGATTGACTTGACTTGGGTGGATTGACAATATAATTTGCATTGAGTCCCGGACCATGAGCCGTATAAAAATTGCTAATTATGCCAATCCCTTAATTCCAAATTGCATTGAAATTTTTTCTTTGGCCGTAACAATTTTAATAGTAGCCGGTACCCAAGTTGAGGCCCCTAAATAATGTTTCAAAAATTTGACTTGCAAGTCAAGTCAATTCAAGACAATCCATCTCAAGTCAATATAAACTTAAGTCAATCCGGATTGTGAACAGCTCTAGAAGCATTGAAGCATCTCTGCTGTTGTTTGCTTTAGAATCCGGGCCTTATATATCGATGCTACAAACGGTATTTGGAAAGCAGGTCCTCATCCGAGTGTTTTAATCAATGCAATACAATGGTTATGTTATGATATGAATGTGTTGTATAAAACGTTGCATTTTAAATTGCATGACATTTAATTTTTTATTTCAAAGAATTACAACAGAATTAGTACGTATGTTGAAACGTTTTAATTAAAAAAATACCTTAGTTTTCATTTTCAAGGTCTTCACAGGAATTAATGTTTGTTAAAGGTTAACTATGCAAAAATTAAAGAATATGTTGATTTATTTGTAAATCCATGTTTTAACTGCATATTGAAACATTTGGAGAAATAGCCATTAGACAAAAATAAAATAGGGACAATCTAAATCTTATCCCAAGGCATTTTGAAACCTTGGTATTATGTTACGTCACTTCGTTCCTTTTTGGGGAGTTTTCCTCGTTTGCAATTGCTTCTCTTTTGATGTCCGGTTAGTTGACCTTTTTGTGTAAACGTTTTGTTGCAGATTAAACATTTAAATCGTACACCCATGTGAACGCTTTGGTGATGTCGCGTAAAGGTACCCTTGAGAGCAAATTCCATTTCACACAAATTACATTTGTATTTGATTTTTAGATGGACACTCTTGTAATGGGAGTGCCAATTTGATTTGGAGCTGAATCGTTTTGTACAACCTTTGCATTTATAAGAACCGTCTTGAATCTCGAACTTAGGCTCGGTCATTGATTCATTTTCAGTAAAATCATTTAAGACTGGTGGTTCTGGCTCTTCATTCATGCTGATATTGGAGGAAGTAGTCATCAGTGCTAACGCCGAGTCCAGGAAAGGTGACTGCCCCATGTCTTCACTTGCTATGTCGGCACTCTCATCGAAATAATCGTTTCCGGTGACATCCTCCTCTAGTAAATGTGAGCTGGAATATTCTTCTTTCACTTTCCTAATTTCAGGAACAGCATGGGATGTTTCATGGTCAAATGATTCCCCAGAAACTGTATTTTTCCGTCTATGGACGTTGACTTGCTTCATCGACCACTTTTGTATTCTAACTTTTGGTCCAGGGGCTGTATTTAGTTTCCGGAAACCTTAAATACACAGTTACAAATTCTTAAAGTCTTCCTTTTAAACAAATAAAATGATTTATGCACAAAAAATTGTTTCATGTTGATGATTTAATAGAACGCACATTTTTGTTTTGCTTCATTTCGGAGTGCTTCCGCAATTTTAAACTTTTCAGCATTGTCATCAAAGCCTATCCTTGAATTAATCATGGCGTCTGTTGCTTTCGTCAACTTCCTATGCATATGCTGCATATGGGACGTCATCTTCAACTCGATCCTTTCCAGTTGTCTGTACAGCTTCGAGAAGGATTCATTGACAGAGTGACAGTCTTCACACAGCTCCACTTTCAATCTTGCCTTTGCAACCTTCGCCAATAAATCGGGGGGAACGTCCGTCCCCTCACTGAACACTTTGCTCATGTCCAGTTTCACATAGCGGGATAAATAATGGAGGGAATGAACTCCAGATTTCGATGGAGGACTTGATTGTGACTTCAGCTTAACTGTGGAGATTTCGGATGATGCTTTCTCCATACAGAGAAAACAGCGTCCATCCGTGTCCACCTCAAAATCACCCATTGTTGCAAAACAAATTAAAACGAAGGTGAAAAGTTTGTTGTCAAATGAGCTCCACTATCTGATTTACAATGAGATGTTGTAGGTGTTAGGTGTAGTTCACTAAATAAATATAATATTAAGCTTGTGAAACAATCCGAAGTTTACCAATGCATGGCAGCCTTTCTGTCAGGACAGGTAGGTGAGGAATGTGTATTGGATTGAAAATGAGGTGATGAGGCCAACAATGACGGCCTGAGCTTCTTCAACGAGGTTTGATGAATAGTTTCCCACATGTGAGTGCTAGTCTAGAGTGCTAGTGCTCAGTGCTGAGTAGAGCTCCTTTGGTTTTGCTTGCAATGCAATACTTTCTCCACAAATGCTCAGCATACCTTTGCCATTTACGTGCGTTCTAGAAAAGCAATGTAGACCGATGCAGAGGATTAAAACTTCGGCTCATGAATTAAAAGTTTAGCTTAAGCTACTATACTACTTAAAAAATGAGGTAGAGGATTTACGCATAGACGTATTATATAGAACGAACATGAAAGCTGTATTTACTCAGCAGGAAACATATAGGCAGGCGTATGCCGATTCCTCCATTTATTCTTTTAGGCCAATAATGACGGGCTCCGATGATGCAAATAAATGATGAACAATGTAATTTAAAACTGACCCAACTCTCATTATTACGCATTTCAACACAAATACAAATATGTATAACCAATGGTCCAAATAATTTTTTTTAGGTATGTGTGTAGTACATTGCAGACACAGGCAAATATTTAAAAGAAAAAATAAACGTATTCTCAAGTAAATATTTTACTTTATTATCAAGAAATTTAAAATCATTGGAATCATAATCATAAATGCTCCGTTATAATGTTGGAGCGGTAGCCGTCCGACAACTGCTTGTCCTCTGCTGGTGCTTGGTTAAATTACCTTTCTGTGTAAAGATTTTATGGCAGACTAAACATTTAAACTTGACTCCCATGTGGATATTTTGATGATGTCGCTTATAATTATCCTTGTCATTAAATTCCGTTCCACATAAGTTGCACTTATATTTGATTTTTAGATGGATACTCTTGTAATGCCTGTACCAATGTGGTTTGGAGCCGAGCAGTTTCGAACAAACTTTGCATTTATAAGAACTGTTTTCTCTCTCGAACATAGATGCTTTCCATCCCGTTGCTGCTTCTGGCTCTTCATTCATGTTGATGTTGGAAGAAGTCATCGGTATTGCTGAGTCCAGAGGTGATTGTTCCAAGTCATCATTGTCGTCAAAATAATTGCTCCCGGTGTCATCATCTTCCAAGAATTGTGGGCTCGAGAATTCGTCCTTAATTTCATGCTTGACAGTCTCCGATGCTTCATGACCAAACTGTTTTTCATAAACTGTCTTTCCTCCTTGGATAGAAAACTTTTGTCGCTGTCTAACGTAATTAAATTGAATCTTCCGTCTTTCGGCATTAACCTTCTTCATGGACCAATTTGGAATTCTAACGTTGGGTCCAGAGGCTGTAGTTAGTTTCTGCATACCTAATAGATAGAGTACGAAATTTAAAAAAATCAAGTTTGTGTATTCTACATATTTAAGCCCATTATCTTACATAAATTACTAAAATTTAAATCATAAAATGCAAAAAAAACACACATTTTTGTTTAGTCTCCTCCCTGAGTGCCTCCGCAATTTTAAACTTTTCGGTCTTGTTATATTCAACAGTCGAATGAGTTATTGCTTCCTTAGCTTTCGCCAACTTCCTATGTACGAGGCTTATATGAGACGACATTTCTAACTCGATCCTTTCCAGTTGTCTGTACAGCTTCGAGAATGATTCATTAACAGAGCGACAGCCTTCACACAGCTCCACTTTTAATCTTGCCTTTGCAACCTTCGCCAACAAGTCTGGGGGAACGTCCGTCCCCTCACTGAACACTTTACTCATGTCCAGTTTTACATAGCGGGAGAAATACTGGAGGGAATGAACTCCAGATTTAAATGGAGGGCCGGATTCCGGCTCCGGTTTAACCGAGGACGACGCTTTATCCATACAAAGGAAACAACGTCCGTTTGTCTCCACTTCAAAATCACCCATTTTTTGCTAATTTCTTGGTTAGCTAAATAATTATTCCGATGTTAAAAAATTTGTAGTCACGCTGAAGTTAATTATCTCTGTTAAATAATGTGATTCAAGTTTTTATTAGTTGCGTACTTAATATAATAATAATATATCAAATTAGCGAAATGAACCGATGTTTTTACAGAAAGTGTTGGGAGGGCAAAACCATTTTGTTAGCACAGGTGCATGACTGAAGATGTGTGGTACAAAAACGAGCTAGCTTTTTCATTGAGTAAGTTTAACTCTCACATGTGAGTGCTCAAGCCGTGCTGGTAATGAGTACAACATATTCCAACTCGTGAAGTTCCATAAATGATTAAAACTCCGTAAATGATTAAAACAAAAAAAATGATTAAAACTAGAATGATTAAAACTCCAAAAAGAATTAAAACCCCAAAAAGGAATAAAAGTTGCATTAGGCGAAAATGTCAATCCATGTTTACCAGCGAAGCTTAAGAAATCTAAACTACAGAGAAATTCTGCACAAACCGAGTAAATTGGAGTAGGAGATGGAGATTGACGCATGGGCATCTACAACGAACATTAAATTATGTATGTTCTCTCTAAATAGACATACTTTTTATGTCGATGTCTTCATTTTATGCTTCTGGCAATGACAGTTTTTAACGTCGCAAATAAATCAAAGGGCTCATTTCAGCACACAATTCAGGATAAACAATGTAATAATTTAAAACTGATTAAACTCTATTCACGCATTTCAACACAAAATACATAACAAAAAACATTAAAATAAACTTCTGCTCCATTACTATTGTATTTCATTTTCAAGATATTTATAAAATTATTGTGATCGCGTATGCTAGAGATACATTCAAAAAATTGCGAATAAATATTGAGAATAAGACTAATCATGATTTTCTAAATTTACGGCTAGTTCCGAACCGAAATGATCTTACTGAAGACAGTACTGCTAACGCACTAGAGGAAAAACAGACTGGCATGTCCGTGAATCACCCGCGAACCTTGCATTGCGGTAGCTATCATCGGTACTTCCGTTAAAAGTTTGGAGCGCTACCCGTTGCTCGACAACTGGCTGTCCTCTGGTGCATGGTCAAAGCACGTTTCAGTGAAAAGGTTTTATTGCACACTAAACATTTAAACTTCACACCCATGTGAATATTTTGATGATGTCGGGTGTAACTACTCTTGATATTAAATTCCATTCCACACAAATTACATTTATACATGATTTTTAGATGGATGCTCTTGTAATGAGTCCGCCAATTTGATGTGCTGGAGAATCGTTTCGAACAAATTTTGCATTTAATAGAACCGTCTTCTATCTCGTAGTTAGCCGCCGTCCTGGCTCTGTTATTAGCAGAGTAATTTGAGACTGTCTCTTCATTGGCGTAGATATTGAAGGGAGTCGTCGTCATTGCTGAGTTCGGGGAAGGTTCAGGGACGTTGTTGTCGTTATCATCGAAATAGTCGTTTCCATCATCATCTTCCAAGAAATCCGGACTTGAAAATTCCTTCTTCACGTCATCATTGACGGTGTCCGATGCTTCATGGCCAAATTCGTCTTCAAAAACTGTATTTCCTCTTTCGATAGATAACTTTTGTCCGTGGCGCCCGTGGCGGAGGGAATTGAATTGAATCTTGCGTCTTTCGGCATTGAGCTGCTTCAAAGACCATTTTTGAATTCTTACAATTGGTCCAGAAGTTGTAGTTAGTTTCCGCAAACCTGGAGTAGCCAATGAAAAACCATTAAAGAGTGCACATCCCCTCAAAAAGACTAATCTTTAATCTTACATAGCATGGTAAATTAAATTGTTGGTTTATCTTATACTTCAAAAATTGAAGTCTTAAAATGTAAATAAACATAAAACTAACATTTTTGTTTTGTCTCCTCCCTGAGTGCCTCCGCGATTTTAAACTTTTCCGTGCTATCACATTCAACAGCCAAATAATTTACTGTTTCCTTAGCTTTCGCCAACTTCCGATGTATGAGGCTTATATGGGAGGACATCTCCAACTCGATCCTTTCCAAGTGTCTGTACAGCTTTGAGAATGATTCATTGACAGAGTGACAGTCTTCACACAGCTCCACTTTTAATCTTGCCTTGGCAACCTTCGCCAATAAATCTGGAGGAACGTCCACCCCGTCACTGAACACTTTGCTCATGTCCAGTTTCACATAGCGGGATAAATACTGGAGGGAACGAACTGCAGATTTCAAAGGATGATTTGATTTCGGGTTCAGTGGAATTCTAGTAATTAGAGATGACGCTTTATCCATACAAAGAAAACAGCGTCCATTCGTGTCCACTTCAAAATCCCCCATATTTGCAATATTCTTGCTCAGATTACAAATTAATGCACGTTAAAAATTTGTAGTCAAGGTCCAGCTACATATAATCACTGTTAAATAATGTGATTCGAGCTTTTAAGTTGCTTACTAAATATACTATTTCAAGTTTGCGAAATAAATCGACAGATTTACGAATAATAGTTTCAGGGACAACCGGACAACCTTTTCTTGTTAGCCCAAGTATGGGACGGGACTAAAGATGTGAGGCACAAAAACGAGCTATAGATTGTTCAATGAGTTGATTTTCACTTCCCATGTGAGTGCCTAGTGTGGACGAAGTGAGTGAGTGTGAGTATATCTAGCTTTGGATGATTGAGAGAAACGGACAGGAAGGAAGGAATATGACGGGACATCAGACTAAGGAAAAGATCAGACTAAATTTGTACCTCTATATAATACAGACCTAATAAATTTCATGTTTATTTAAATGTACACCTTTTTAACTTTTCTTCATACAACAATTGTTCAAATGAAATATAATATTTTAAAAAAATGATGATTTACTTAATACTTTAATAATTTTTATTAACGAGCTACTGCATAGAATTGAATAATCCAGTTTAACATATTTATCATCGGAGCTATTTGCATGAGTAAAAATTCAGGTGCCAAAAGGAAATTTTTATTTATATCGTCATCAATCATTCAATCACGCAATCCATATAAGTCATTCTAGTCTCGATATTTATCAAAAAACTGGATCTTTTTATCTCTGAGCTTGTCCTTCGCTTTATTCCCAATCTATTAAACAGTAACAACAAAACAGGTTTTGTAATTATTTAGATCTCAGAAAAAAATCAGAAAATAATTAATTATGTATTCAGAAGTAGCCGGGATATCTGATTTCTCTTTAACAAATTTTACCTGTGAATTGCATAAAGTCAGAGAATGAAGATTGGGCAACTTTAAAAATCCATGGAAAACGGATGCATCCGTTAGCTTTGCCTTCCATCCAGTAAACTGCTTTAAATCTACAATCCACGTGCAAAAAAATCATTAAACGTTTCAAGATTAAAACCATTTAAATTGTAACTTTTTTAAATGAAAAATGAGACAAAAAATTTATACTTTGGAGGAGTGTAATATTTGGTCCGGGATCTTCATTGGAAAATGGATTCGGCGGGACCTGGATCTTTTTCTTCGTCCCCTTCTTAGTGATTGATGTTGCTGATCTTCTTATAAATTGCTTTCTCCCTGTTACTCCTTCGTCAGTCAAATTCCGCCCCATAACCTTCAGCTCCTCCAAGCCCTTCCAATTTTCGCATACCATTTCAAATTGGCTATTGGTCAGGAACAGCTCCGCACTCTTCACATGCGGCATCCACCCAATCAATCTTGCCATGTCGTCATCGCTCACGACGTAGTCCAACCGAAGATCCGACAATTTTTTCAAGACCGTTGAAGCCAGTTCCTTTAAAGGTGTATTTGCAATCAGTTTGGTGCGCATGCCAATCATCCGCCTGTTCACGGGACATTGGAACCTCACGTGGAGGAGTTCAAGATTGGGCGTGTTCCTAATGAACCGAAGGTCGGAGCAGAAGTCATCGGACTTAACTGATAACCGCTTCAGGTTTTCGAATCGGACATGGGATGGGATGATGGGGCGAATCCCGGTGGAAGACTTTGTTTGAGCGAAGATGGTTACCAGACTTCCGCTATTTTGCTCAATCAAGCCTTGGATGTCGTCTTCATCTATCCCGTTATAGCGGTCATCTCTACAGATGTGGAGCTCTTTGATTGGAAGACAAAGAGATCGATACCGATCCAGCAGCTCTTTCGACTCCCGCAACTGGCCAATTTTCACTACCCCGGCTTCAAATGTCTTACTAAGGGGTAGTTTGTCCCCGTCCTGCATCCTTATCATGTTAATTGCGCG
>JAQIWX010000366.1:0-18389 GCA_034696785.1 Lepidocyrtus cyaneus | reverse complement strand
GTACAATTCCATTGTCAAATTATACACTTAAATCTATTATAGTAAGGTAACAAGTTGGAGTCCTTTTCAAACAATAGAAAACGGACCCGAAAGGTACGAAAAGTGGCCGTAGGGTACGTAAAGCGGCCGTGGGGTACGAAAAGTGGTAAAGTCATATTTACAACGTCAATATAAGTAAAACTACATTGACAGATGTCAAATTAAATGTATGCATCTTCCCGCACTTTACAATATGGGATAACATTACATGGGTAAGTGTACAGTTCTTATTCGTCTCGATATCATATATACATCATAACATTGGTAGACTACTGGAGCGACAAACACTTCTTCGTCATCTTTCTCTCTAACGTGACTGCGTACACGAAGTTATTCTCTCCGTTTCGCTCCATATCATGCATATGTACATAAAGTTATTCTCTCTGGTATACAGTCCTACAATAAAACTATTCCCTCTGTTTCTCACTAGCATGCGAACGTATCAGAGAATCTTTCTCTCCGCTATGTTCAAGGATACAAATAAACGCTCTTTGTTGCCTTTTAGTAAGCTTAAATTTGAGCACTTGGATCATACTTTGGTTTACCATGGCTAAAATTAGGACACTACCTCTAAAAAGCATTATACATGGCTAATTTTGAACACTCCATTCCAAAAGTATACCCTTAGTAAATTTAAGACACTGTCTTTACCATTACCATTTACAACACTCAATTTTACTTTGTTTGCTTCTGATAATGATGCTCAACGAAGCCAGCTCGTACACGAGCTAAGGAGTTTATTTTAGGAATTAATTGAATGCTTTTAATAAACTTTAAAATAACGTTTCTTCTTTATAGATGAAGAAAAGGAGAAGCGGGAGGATAAGCCTCCATTCCTGGACTTTTCCGGCTTGAGAAGTAAAACTTTGCAGGTTCTTCTCCTATCCACTTCCTTCACTTCATCTGGTACCAATACGCCCTTTTCAATCTCGTAAGCCATATGACATGACCAGATCAAAGTTTTTAGATAAAGAGTTATTTTTATGATATGATTTGATGCTTTGCTTTGATGAAGCTTTCAAAACTTTTAAATGATTTACTCAACATTATATTATTATTAGGTAATCGAGTGTGTGGGGGAGGATGTGGACCGCTTTAGTTTAGTCTTTCTCCACATCCACGTGGGCTTGGCGTGGATGGTGGGCTGCTTCTTTTTCGGGCTGATTGTGATACAAAAGAATTAAGAGTGTAGGGTGTCCAAGCAGTATTTATGTTAGGTAAAATAAAATAAAATAAATTGATTACCCAATCCTTTTAGAAAAAAACTTTACTTTATTTTGGAAACTGATGCCAATTTTATTTCTACCATAGATGGCAAGTGTCGTATGCGGCAATAGTGGCTGTGGCCGCGCTTGAGGGCTACGGCGGGCTTGTGATATTCACTTGGGTCTACGGCTTCTCCCTGGGAGGCTACAACTACGCGCTGAAAGTCTATACTAATGAGAGGGTCAGGGCTAGGCACTTCTAGAGCTGCTGTTAGGTGTGTAAACAACACAGTGTGTACACACTAAACACTGTTTTGTTTAACCAGTGTTTAGCGATTTTAGGAGGTTCAAATGACTTCTACACAAAACAGTAATTCGAAACTTTTGTTTTTTACTCCAAACACAAAACGAAAAACACTTATTAAACACTGTTTTTTACGTGAAAATGTACTTGATATCATAATAATAATTATTAAGAAACTACTCAATTTTTACAATCTCAAGACTATTTCAAGATAAAATCATTTGTTTCTAATCATAAATCTGTAATGTTATCATCACTGTGTATGAAACGCCCTCAAATTGTAGTGAAAATATGCAAGTAAAATGGTAACAATTAAGCGATTAACGACTGCAGCTAAACTAAATGTTGTAATCATGAACTGCTGCCCAACGAAATTAATTTTGAAAGTTAAATAACTTTGTTCCGAATTAGGCGATTTCTATAAGCTATTAAACATTAGCATCAGCTCGAAAACAAGGTCATTATGTTGAAAAGATTTTTTAAATCGCCCCAATAGGAAAATAGTTCGTTATTTTAACCGTCTATTTCAAAAGTTTCAAAAGTACTAACTAAATTTTTAGGCCAAAAACTAAAAACAGTGTGTACACAGTTTTTTTTTCCTTTTTTTTGCTTCTACACAGAACAGAACAGTTAAATAACGACTAAACAAAACGGAAACGAGAATTTACCTCCTGTTTAGGAAAATGCTACACAAAACACTTCTCGGGACAAAGTGATAGATAACAGCTCGGCACTTCCCATGGGCTTGGTCCTTTGTTGAGTGCTTCTAAGCCATTCCTGTCGCAAGCGGAGTGGCACTTACAGGTAAAAAAAATGCTATCCCTTTCTTTGATTACACCTGTCACTACCCATTTGGTTTCTGTCACTACTCGCTTCACTTCACCCCGTTAAACTTTTAATCAAAATTAGACAGATAGACACACGCTTCATTGTTGTTATATCCATGTCACATTTTCTTTTTCTTTTTTTAGGTTACATCAATTCTGTGCTGGGATGGAAAATAGGATATTACTTATCAGCCCTGTCGGTATTCCTGGGAACTTCCTTCCTCTCTTCCTCACGACGTTCAGAAGCGCAGGCTGTCCCGTCGCAATAGCTCGATGAAAATGTGAGGGGAAAATAATACAAAAATAATATAATAAAAAAATATTTTTTTTATTTCCCTTCCGAGAAAAAAGACATATGACCTGTATCTTTCCATGTCAATTGCCATCATCATCCCATCAGCATTGTCATTCTTTTCTTTTTAATGTGGAATGAGATATGTTCCATGTTTAAGGAGGAGGAAGCAGATTGTGTTGACATAATAATAATAACAATAACACATTTTTTTCTGGCTTCTGTTTACCATCCCATTTCCCTTCTCTCTAACTAGTAACGAGACAACTGAGACAGTACAATCTCCCAAGGCCCGGAAAATCTCCTTTCCCTTCCCGGTGGACCCCATCCCTCCAACGTCGAAGCATGGCTCGGAAGGACAGATTGCTGGAATAGATCCATCTGTGTTGGCAAAAGAGTTTACGTGCATCTCGGAAGAGGGGCTGATCGACATGGACTTTCAAGTAAGTGCAAAAAATACAACAACAAAACCAAAATGCAAACCAATTCGCGATTTTGTTTTTCTTCTTCTTAGAATAATTATGTTTGTATGGCCATTGGTGAATGAATTTTTAACTCGTCACTGTTTTTTATAAATTCGTGACGGGAGATTTATGGCGCTGATTTATCAATTCATCAAAAAAATCCCATTTTAATGTGACACCTTTTTTTAGTAAAACCAATTCTGTTGTTCTCGCCTTTCTCCCATAAAATGCAATTACTATCCCATGCCATGTCATGTCTTTGCCTTCTCTTGGTTTGCTTTTATTCGCAGCGCAAAATAAAATTTTTTTTTTTATTACTACGAGCAGTAATAATTTTTATATTCGTCTTTCTCTTTCTTCTTGTGTGGCCCTCCACAGGACATTTACTTTGAGGAATGGGCAAACTACTTCGGGTACTGCATCACATCCTGCAACAAAGTAGAGAACTGTCTCCTCTCCGAGTACGACCCGGAGTATGCCGTCCTCATCAAGAAGCGGGCCAGACGGTGGTCCGCCTTCCGACCCAGTTTTGCTCAAACAACGGCTCACGCCGGGATTGGGGCTACGGCGGCCGCCGTAGCCAGCGGAGTTGTTGGTGTAGGAACACTCTCCGGCCCGGGGAGTGGGAGTATGGATGGAGGAAATCCTCCTCCCATCACCGGCAGCCCAATAACATCATCATCACCATCAGTTCCTCGCTCCGGAAGCGTTCCACATCATCCATGCCCAGTTTTTCAGATTTCCCAGTTGAGTCATGAAGGAGGTGCTGAGGGACCGGCCCCATCTGGCCTCTGGTGACCTGTTGCCGGACGACAATCCGGACATCGGTGGGGCATCCGGTTTTCTTTCCTCAATCCGCCATTCTCGTCCTCATCAAGATTTCATTCAAGATCCATTACTACCGTAATTGACGAAGCCTCAGTCTGAAGCTAATGCGTGCATCTATCTACATTACGTAATTAATAACCTGTCCCCTCCTCCCTCCCCACTCATAAGGTTACTCTCTAGCTGGCATGGCAAGAAAAAATACCTTATAAGAATTTAAGCTGGCATGTCAGATTCTCATAATAAGCCAAGCCATATGATCCTTTTTTACTTTTTGACATGTTGATAAATGCTTGCCATGCTAATTTAAGAAATTCTCTCTCAGCCAGACAGACAACTCACACCTTTCATGATGGATAAGGTCGAGTCTTGCACTTGTCGAGAGAGTCAAAGAAAGATAACATAAAATATTTATATTATTATATATCCTATCCTGTGATGGCTTTACCAGTATATCTAATGTATATCCAGTATAATGATCTCTACTTTAAATATTAGTTACGGCAGGAATTAGACTAGACTTAGGTAAGTTTAAAATATGAATAAAAAAATATTTATCAAAAAGTTTGTGGAGTCAGTCATTTTACATGAGAGAAGGAAAAAATGTGCCATGAGCCTAGTCAATGTTTTTTTTGTGTCTGGTGAAAAATTGTTAAATAAGCTACTGTTCGAGAAGGGATTTTTCAAAAAAGGAAAAAAAATATTTCGAAAAAGGTGTTTAGTTGAGTGTACGTGTGCTATAGCTATATTTGTGCATATTATTTTTCCTCTTTGCTGTCATCATCCTTGGTGGTCCTGCCTTCAACGGAATGAAACAATGAAGCGATAGCTTTCCTCTACTCTCTGCTCACATTTGATGATTTCATTGTTCACGTCATATTTCAAAAACAGTTTTGAAGATGTTGCTTTTGCATTGTTGAAACCGTTTGGACGATAAATATTGATCGAGTGTTAAAGTTAATTGATGCGGAACAAGTGAAAAATTGACAGTCATTTTTTTCACCACAGACATATTATGTCATTGTTATTCAGCTTATTATTCGCTTGTCGCGTTTTTCTTATCGCAATTGAATCAAAATGTGCCATGACATGATATTATTATTACATGTCTAGATCTTAATGTAAGTATATATTTACTGTTATATTTAATAATATTCTAAATATATATTTACATCTGCAATAGATTTTGGAATAGAGAGGTATTTTATTTCACCTTTATCATTTATTAGTGTAATAATAATTACCTGTTTTTGTTTGTTAAAAACGGGTAAATATGATGTAAAACAAGTGATGAAGAATCATTAAATTATTTAATAGTTTGACATATTGAAATCCTAAAGCAAACGACAATTCTCTGGAAGCTAAAACTTATTTTTAATTATTATTAATCGCAGAGATTTTTTTAAACTTAAACTTAATAATTCGGATTAAAAACACATAACCTACCGGATTGGGGTTTTGGAGTATATCGTTTTTTACGCTTCTTCTTTCTGACTGAATATGAGATGAAGAGGAATGACTTCTCTAGGGGCACTGTGAGGCAAAATCCGATTCGCAGTAATATGGAATCAAAAAACTGTGTTATTCTTTTCCCCAATTTGCAAAACATTTTTTATTACAACTTAACATTTATTTTTAAATATATAACAAAAATAGTGAAAATCGTTCATAAGTACAAAATGTGTAGATATGTTTTGTAATTGCAAAGTACTTTATTTTTACAAGGATTACGAAACAGTTTTTCGAACGCGCATGGTTAAACATTCATATACATATTATAATACATTGCTATAAAAAATTAACGTCTATTAAACAGAATAATCAAGCTTGTTAAAATGAACCTTTTAGAGCTCTAATTCGTCCAAATCACTAACAACACTGTTTGGACGCAACCTATTTACAACATACATTTTTATCGGTCTACACCTGGGGTATTCTGCAACAATAACTCCAAAAATGATGATACTGACTGCGATAACGATTAACAGAATATAAATTTCTGTGACCCTGATACCGCTGGATGATGCCTTTGCTGCATGAATTTTCAAAGGAGCACTGGAAACTCCGAAAGATTCCTAAGATTCAAGAGTGACAACCTCCTACAAACTTAGAGATGTGGTCAGATGAACATTAGATGGAACTTGAATCGTTTCCTCTGTGACATCGCTCACCTCCAAACGGATGGTGCCCGCTTGCTTTGCTCCTGCGGCACGAGTAGTGAAAGGCAGACGCGTTGTTTTTTTGGAACCTTTTTGATGGTAGTCGTAGCAAGTGTAACTGGAGTCATTGCCGCATTACTGCTTTCTGGTACACACGACAATGGGGTTATGACTTCTTTTGACCTTCCATTCACCCAGTGAAAGCCACTTCCGGAATTGCTGACATCGTCACGACATTCAAATGTACCATTCTTTGAGCGTAATTTGTAGCCAGAGTCACATGAAGCAGTCAAGTTGGATCCCAAAGCTAACAAGCTGACGATGACTTGACCAGTTACCAACCTGTGCGGAAGTTCACACTGATGAGCCACTAAGGTAGTGGCTATGAGAAGTACCTCCCTATACATTATGTACGCACCGATGCCACCTTCCTCTATGGACTTACTATCGGTAACTCCATAGTCATATTTGCATTCTTCAAAATCATTGCAAAACTCTTGGGGAACGCTGAAGATCAGTGCGCCGTTGTCTGACCCCAGATAGGTCTGGCGACTGAAGGTAGGATCGTTGGAGTCTTCGTAAGACTTTCCATTTTTAAAAGGATAAGCAAACAGCGAGTCATCCTTTTCGATAAGCCAGGTGGCCTCAAAATTCGTGTGGACTGTAGTCACCGTATCATTATCCTTTTCAGGGATAATATCCAAACCCGTTCCATTTGGAAGCTTTATGTCATTAATTGAGTCATCATTGAAGTCACCCCAGAGACCCGCAACAATGTTAAGGGAACTGTTGTTTCGTTCCCAAACTCATGTAAATTGATACGCCAGAGGGAAAGGAGGCCGTGACTTGACCTCCGGATATGGAAATTGTGACCCCATCATGATATAAATTAAATTATCAGCTTCTCCACTTCCATTTTTTTCAGTTATGAGTTCCCCATCTACTGTTACAAAAATATTGTGATCAGGAGTTTGGGATATGGCTACCTGAACTTTGACAATTTTCCCATTGCTACAGTCAGCCATAACCGCTTCAGTGATAATGGTTGCAAACTCTGACTCGAAGAAGGGCTCCATCCTAATTTGCATTTTGAACTCGTTCGTATAATCATGCACATGGAGGTCTTCTTCCCCATTCGAACACTTGATCATCCAGTACTCCCCTGCCCCAAGTTGGGTGTAATAGAGACCGTCAAATGTGGTAATGTGACTAACCCCAGTTATTGGAGAAGGCCGGGGGAAAACGTAGCCATTTCCAAGTCACCTGCAGCAATACAGATAAGGCATGACATCCTGCCAATGGTGGGCCCAATAGTCCTTCCAGTTGTTCGGGCTTCGACGGTAAAGACGCCCGGACCGGATGCATTGAACATGAGTCTCCCTTCACCATCATTGCTACATTGTGAACCCTCGCCGGAATCGATGGCATTTTTTGAATATAAGAGGAAGATGCACCCGGATAAAATATTTCCAAGTGGGGAGTGGAGTCGATGACAAATCTCCAGTCTTTGCGTGCCTGTTCCACCATTCTGGGGCATGGCAATGTATCTTTCGGTGGGAGTGGTTCCTTGTCAGACCACATTTTGCAAATCTTGTCAAACATGTTGGCATCTTTGCTTTCCACTTCAATATTGGAAGGCTACTGCTACAGTCGCGATATAATCATCTCCGTCCCGATGACGGTGTTGGAAGGGAGTAGTTTTTGAAGTTCCGTTTCCCGTTGTCAAAGTATATTTGGCTTTTAGTGCGAATGTAAGCGGAAGTGGTTTTCCCGTCGGCTTCATCAACTCCCTCAAAGTATTCAAGTTCGGGGGAGATAAGTGCAATCTATTGTTAAAGATTGGCGGGGTCACCGGCCCAATCTCCCTTTATGTAAATTTGGGGCAGTGGACCAAGAACACGACGAAAATGTGCCCTCTGTAAAGGGAGGGAGCCAGGGCCGTCGGATATCTCACTAGCAAGTTAACAGTGATCGTCCCTGATGAGTATAAATATGGTACTGGGCAGACAACTACCGTTTCCTCCTCAGTGTTAACTACGACCCGATTGGTTTTTGAAGGTCGCTGCAGACTTGGATCAAGAAATGAACACGTTACATTCGCATTCTCATCCAAATCCAGACCCCGCACAAGCTTTGGCAGATTTCCCATCACCGACACTATTCTTGGCTTTAACGACAATGATTGTTGCGTAACACCACCGCTCCTTTGGAAGTCTACATTGCTTCCAGGAACCTCCAGAGCAGATTAAACTTTGAAGACATACTTTCCGGGATGACTGCCACCTCCCAAATTACTTCCTGTAAGGACGCTTGTGAAAGCGGTTGTGCAGGAGCCTGGAAGTTTGTACATTGCTCGAGCAATTCCAATGTCAAATCAGCCAGCCCGATTGGCATCCGAGGACCACTCAGATTTGCTGTAATAAAACAGGGCAAACGTATGGCAATCACTTTTGGTGAGAACCAATTGGAATGCCGATGCGCCCCATTAGTGTTATGCCTCGGCAGATTCTTCCACGTTATAATTAGCATCCATGTCAAGCGCAATGCCTTTCTCCTGAACTTCGGGAAGGCAATGATGATATCGTCCTTCGCCTTTTGAAGAAGTGACGGTTCTGTAGTTTGCATATACAAAAGTTTTGCAATTCTTGCTCCCACATTGCGATTAGCATCATATAGCATTCGTCCAGAATACCATAATTTTTTTGGTTGTCGGTAGGAGTGGGCTGGCAAGGTGCTGCTGCATTTTCAATGGAATCTGAAACCGAAACATTATGAAATAAATTATTAAATTATATTAAATTAAAGTTAAATTAAAATTATAAATAGCTTATTAGTACCTTAATTTCTCCAACGAACGCGAACGTACCTCTGCCAAGGGTTATCACCCCATTTCTTCTAATAATAATGGACCAATATGTCTTGTTGAATGATGTTATCGGGGTGGTTAGTAAAACTGACGTTTTCTCATCATCCCCAAAATCAAAACTTGTACTTCCGTCCGATTCCTCGTGGGATAAATAGCTCAGATTCCTAAACAGAATGGACGATCTGGCAAAATTCATAATGAGAAGATAAAACGTTATTGATTGGAACAGAAACATGATGGTTATACAACTAATTGATGAAATTCCGGTAAAAAACGAAGAGCAAAATGCCTTGATGAGAATAATTATTAAACACTGGACATGCCAGAGAGCATGGACGTATTTAGGCTGCAATGTCTCAACTGTGATCTTGTACTGGGAAAGGTTCATGCGAACTTGAAACAAAAATTCCGCATGGGAAGTTGAGGATGGCATGTCCTTCATTCATTTTCTTCCCTTTTTCTTATCTAATCTATGCAGCCAATATACTTGTGCCGTTCGTTGGCTCACATGCAAATATTGCTCTCGTTGCAAATCATTCTCCCAGAATTTTGTGTAAATTGTAGATAGTTTCAGCGTATGGAAGATATTGACAAAAACGTTCCATATTGTCTGATAATTTGCTGGGGTGTCGTCTCTTTCCGATGATTCTTCTTCCTCTAACTATACGTTTTCTTTCTCTCCTCTTTGTTTTAATATATCCTTTCTATTAAGCAGTTAATTATCTCTGATTAATAATTGTCCAGCACGTTTCAGCAACGTTCCATGAATTCGGCGAATACACATTTTTGCTTCGCAATTGGAGGGTGAATGAATACAACGGAAATGGGAGTTATTGTAGTTAGAAGTTTGTATGACCTAACAAGGATGCTATGTTTGGCTTTTGATGAATGACAAACCAGCAAAAAAGGTTTTGCAATCCCTGCTTTATTTTTCAAAACTGAGTGGCAAAAGATATGAGTTCATGCCAACAGATGGACTCTGCAGATGTAAATAGAATTAATGGAGTTCCGCAGTTTGCTCCTTTTTAAAATTCTATTTCTCGGAAAAAGCAGTTTATTTCATTCCAGCTTCAGGAAAAAATTCCTTGCACGTTGGAAGCTTTTCCTTGTGTGGGGTTCTAAAATCCCATGAGTTCTAACCGGCTGATTTTAAATTTCACATTCATAAGATTGTTCTGATTTGAGCAGCACACGATTTTCATTTCTATCTATTTTCACCTCTTATGCCACCATTTTTGTTCTGTGTTAAAGCTTTTAAATCCAGTGGATTCAGTTGGATTTTGGGGAAGGAACATATTGAATTTTGAAATCACTGAATCTGGGGTGAAACACAGTATTAAGTAATAGCGTATTTGTTCTTTTTGTTTCGTAATAGCAGCAAGTAAGAAACAAATATATAAATAAATATATTTCATTCGTTCTTCCGAACAATAGTGCTAAAATGGAAACACAAAAGTTGATAGATCCTGGAGTCACGACCTTGATGTGGCAATATGAGATTTCCATAATTTAGTACACTTTAGCCACTGCTTCTTTTCTGCCATCCATATAGGTTACATAATAATATCCAACATTGCCTACCGTTTCATGCATTACCTGTAACTTATAACAAAGAACGAGTCAGAAATGTAGTTGGACTGTTGGACAGCTCGGTCCATTAACAATTGCTGGTTTGCAATGAATAAAAGTTTTTTTTTATCAGGAAATCGATGTCCACCTATATTTCTACTCCAGCATAAAATATTTCTGCATAAATCATCGATTTTGTCCTTCCAAATATACTTTTCTGTCAGTTTTCAGATAACTCACACATACATGCCCACCTCCTTGATTCTATACAGAACCTAGAAGTAATTACATATTCGAAATTCGCAATAGTCACGTCACAAAGTATGTAGTCCAATATGGGTGATTATGGACGGGGGGACGCTGAAAGAAAACTGGACTGGATTTTTTTCCTGCCTTTTCTTTACTTTCTTTCATTTGCAAAGAAGATTGACACTAAATCTTCTTTGCTTCTCTTGGAGTGTGTGTAATGCAAATGCATATATAAACCTTAGGCACAATTATACAAACAAAGTTTTTATATGGCAAGATTGGAGAGCCACAATTTCTGGATCAACATATCTTCTATTGAGTGTAGTGCTTCGGTTGACAATTTGCGGAAGCCTTTTGCTTAATTATTTATGGATTATATCACCACATCACATATTGACATCGAGGGAACAACATTAATTGAACTCAATCCAATGAACTGCGCCGCAAAACCGGCGGAAAGTACTTTTATCTTGGCCGGATTCATAGGAATGCGTAGAAAGTAAAAAGGAGGCCGACTTGGCTATATAAATTTCTTTCAGTTTCATCAGCTGGGCTCGGGGTTGTAATGGAACGCAGTAACAGAACTCAAAGGAATTTTTTCTCAGAGGAACGGAGAGAAGGATGGTATATGAATGACGAATGCATTAAACTGAAGCCCAATAAAATGATACGCACCAAACCAAATGACTCCGTCTAAAAGGTCTGCAACGAACTGTCTTCAAGTTCTAGAATTTCAGTTGGTTTACTAGTTTCCCGACAATCTTAATGACTATCAGGATGGAATGAAAACATTGGGCTCGGGCAACATGCTACTTTTCACTATCAGCCTGATCCTGACATGGAATACCAATCGATTTGAAGAGTGCGAAATTGCGAGTGAGTTTCATTAAAATATTTCTTGTTACATCATCATCATATCAGCACATTCTATACCGGATCTGAATATTCCTCCATCATTTTATTTCCTCTAAACTGCCAATGCTGAATTCCATCATACGTACATATAGATCCACTCTCAGTACTTCACCGTAATTACCAAGCACGCAGCTAGAGCTTTAGAGAAATTGACTTCAAAATTGAATTCCAACATTTTCGGTAAAAGTAGAATAACCAATCTCAATTCAATCTGAACCCAAGCCCAACCAGGTTTTTTTTTCTTCGGATTCTCGGATACACGGGATCAAGTAGCTTTCCTTCTAAAACAATGACAACTTGCTATAAATCACATCATCCCTAGTGTTGACTATCTACATTTTTTTTTGCTATTGAACTTTGTTCAAAGCATTGTTTTAAGTAAAACTTTTAAAGATCAGAGAAAAGTATTTACGCTTTATAAAACAAGCCAAACCAAAACTTGCAAAACATACAACAACAAAAAACAAATATGCGTGATTGGCACTATTGTCCCAGTTTGATTTAAACCATGTCAGTTTAAAACAATATGTCGAATGTATTCTTCAAAACCGACAATGAATTGAATGAGCTGATATTTTAGAGTTCAATTCAAATTAAAATACAGCCCGCGAGGAATGGATTCGTAATCATGCAGGTGCAATTCCTTTGTATATTTGTAGTGTATTAAAATGGCAAATTTTTTTCTTTACAATGTTGCCGTCTTTTTCACTCGACTTAACTTTAAGATGCCTTCTTGCCCCGTTCATCATCATGTCAGCGTTTAGTTAACCCGACTTGATCTGGGTGTGAATGCTTTGCTTCTGTCTTGTTCTTCTAAAACAACTGCTGCTCTAGGCTAAGAAGAAGAAAAAACAATCAGCAATTATAACATTCCCACAACATAGACATGATTATATGAGAGGACATTATTAGGGGGTCGTCACCAGAAGATCATTTAAATTTACATTTACTTTACATTTCGTCCTAAAATGGATAATAAGGATGGGTGCACAGTTCAGTACAATACAGTGCATGCTCCTGCTCAACTCGATCCGCAATTATCTGCTTTCTCGTCAACTCTCTTAAGCTAAGCAAGATTATTTTTAGGGTGCGTGCAAACCAAAAATTGCAATTTTAACAAATTTTCTTTTTTAACCTTCTTGTCAGCACAGTTTTATTCAGCGATAAAACGATTACCCCTTTTAACAGGTATAACTTAACTTAAAATAAAAAATACATTAAATAGGATGATAACAATCAAACCATCAAACGTGGTTACGGATCAAAAAAGCCGAACGCGGATGACTTGACTTGAGATTTACTATTTTTAAGATTTTCATTCTTGTACTTAACTGATAATTTTACAATACATGTACGAGGAGGAAGAAGTTATTGAAGTGGTGGATTGTGATCAAATGACCAAAAAGCTTTCCGAGACCACTAATAAGGGGCAAGAAAAGGATGTAAAAGAGTCTTAAGCCTCGAGCCTCCTCCAGCATGTATACCTCTAAAGTGGATAAGGATGAGGTGGTGGCGGATGATGACTTGTTCCCATTCTTCACCCCGATTGATGGGGGACAAGTTGGAAAAGTGTGGAGGGGAGGGGTATATCCTCCCAAGAAAGATAGCAGCTTCTTCGACTTTCGCTTGTCTGGGCAGTTTTTTGCATGAAAAACTGATAAATCTTTCTGATCAATAAAGGGAGAGGCGGGGAGGTCTAATAATAGACTTTAAAGCAAGGAGGGCTCTCATGTAGGGCGCAATGCAACCCCTTCTGATAGAGGGACTTCTGATTCGGATGGGACTTTGACAAGTCCTTCGGCGATGATTGGCAATATAACGAAGACGGGGATGACGAGGACGAGGACCAGGCTGTACCAAAGCCGAAGGTGGATAAGAGCTTGGAGGTGATCATTGATCATGCACATCCCGGAGGAGCCGGCGAGGTTAAAGTTGGACCAGCTGGCAGGGGATCTGACAAAACGGGTGGATCCTGTTTTATCTTCCCGTGGCAACCCCACCAGTTTGAGTTCCGTTCGTCGGATCACAACTATCAGAGCCGGGTGGAGCCCAGAGTGGATTGGTATCCGAGCATCGGAAGCTTGTTCAGGATGTAGAATTTGATTGATGTCCAGTTTTATCTTAACCCGAGGGGAAGATGATTTCCAAGGGCATGTCGGATGAACTGTTCGTCCTAATCCATGCGGACCTCTTAGATCTGAGGGGGAAGCGGAATTTGGTGGCGGATCAGAGAACCCTACTAGATCTGGAGGCGGGGCCGAGGTCGAAGTTGAAGTTAACTGTAAGGATCAACAAGAGAATCCCGGGGAGCTTGGAAATTGGCACATGAACTTGGGGAAAGAAAATTTTCATCGTTAGTTTGGTAAGGAAAAGGCAAAAATTGTACTCGACCTTCCTTCCTATTGTTATTGCCATGCTAAATCTTACACATGATTCAGCTTGTGTAAAACATGCGTGCACATCTTAATTCCTACCGGAGCCTTGCATAGCGAATCGCATATTCTCGGGAATATGGACATTGGAAAACAATATCTTAAACATGATGAAAAACGACTCGGAGCTATTCTACGGGGATCTTGAAAGCTAAGGAATGTCATGCAAATTATGTAGATATAAAAATGCTGAAGTAAAAGTACTAGGCAAAGCGTTTTTTCCCTCTAGCAAGGATTTCCTTTTCTACTGCTAAACTGGGTAAGTAAGCTATAAGCACATGAGAGTTATCATAAAGTGCAGTGTAGTGTGCAGAATTGCGAATGTCAATAAACGCAGTTAAAAGTTTATTGGGTTGGTGGGAAATTTTCATTGATTATAATTGTGAATATCGTGTTAAAGAAGAAAGGGAATTGTTAAGTATCTCTGAAATAGTTAATAGTTAAACTGTTGGCTGTGTGCTAAGAAAGTTGCCAATTATTTGAATCAAACAGTTTTGTGTTTCACATTTGAACTACTGACTTGACGAAATCGTGACCAAGCAAATGCCACCCACGGTACGGGTCGGTAAGTGTCTGCCATAAAAACAAATAAGCAAAGTTCGAAAGCATAATTTTAACTGCGTGTGCGGTAAGTCTCATGCGAGGTAAAACCATCCATGGCTACATAATATTGTTTCAACATTTATAAATTGTTCAATATGTTCTTAATAAAATCTTTCCCTGAATAAGGAGGAATTACGTATTCAGGAAATAGGAATTCCTATGGCGTGTCCATGATTGAATATTTGTGCGTGTACGATCTTCACAGTAAAATTTACATGCATTATTTTGTGAGGGGAAGGAAGATACTTATCAAGATTGATAATCAAAATAGGAAGATGACCAGAAGAGGGCCTTAAAAAATTGGGATGTGGTTCATAATTTTTTACACGTTTTCAACATCTCAGTCTTCCTTTGCATTTTTATTTATTTCAGAGACCTCTGCTCAGAGTGACGTTGTTTCCATTGTCGATAGATCCGTCAATTCCAGAATGTTGTCATTCCAATAGCTTTTTACAGTAGTAAGTTGATTACTGAGCTGTGTTCTTTGTCAACTTTCCAAGCAAACGTAATGCTGAAGATGGGTTTAGCTGAAGCAGAATATATATAAACTAATCATCTGATACTGAGAAGTTGGTTAGTAAAACTAAAAATGGGTGGTAGTTTAAGTAAGGGCCAACACACTTTAATTTGCCTCACGCATTTATGTCGCACGCATCAGATGTCTGTAACATTATACAGGCAACGTCTCGCTGACCAACTTTTTTTGAGATATAGGTACTATACTTTGGTAGTAAATCAGACACTATCTTACGTAAGTTAATCAAATTAAAGATGAATGTAACTTCTTTATTCTACTAAGCTATAAGATGTAATTCTTAACTAACAAAGTATGTTTAGTTTAGACATACCACATCTTCCTATTAGCATTAAAAATATCTTCGCACTTACAAGCGTATGAATTTTATTTAGTTAAATCTACATAATCTTATAGTTAATCTTACAATCCTATCTTTTACATTTTACTTGAGAAAACAAAATAGAAATGCTCTGTAAACCTGGAGTCAGTTTTGTATAAACTTTTTATAACAGGTGCCCACTAACAAATGGATGAGTCGCAGAGAAATTCCAAACTGTACTCACAATTAAAAGGTAAAAGTTAATGTTCACGCTAATAGCATACTAGCCTTTGTATTTTAATATGCAGTCTACACAACTCGAATTTCCCAAAGATACCTCCTCAAAACAGTCAACATTAATGAAGGAAAATAAAAAACCGGGCCAACACAGAAGCTCTTTCTTATTGTTCATACCCAATGAGTAAGCTTGATCCACTCTTCCAAAAAGCGCTTTTTGGAATTCTTTCTACAGCCCACGCAATTTCTCATGTCAATTTCTCTGGGCAGTACTCTTTATCATTAACGTGGGATTCGTTTAAATATGGAGCTGTAGCCGTCAAGTCAGGTACCAACAACCAAGGCCGTAGCATTGCTACTGTCACTGCCATTGACATGGATGCCTGTAACCATATTTATGCATGTCAACCTGAAACCCATTAAAATTACATGACTGCACTTCTACCTGAGAGATGACATCTTCACTTCTTCTTCGTTATCAAATTGTTGATGATATCGGTTCCGACAAGTCGATGATACTCAACAATGATGCTCATAATTTTTTTTGTTGCTTTCAAGAAAAAAAAGTTGTTTTAGTTAAGTTGCTTTTGTTGCTCGATTAAAAAAATTATTAAACCCTTAAGAAATCGTCGTTTTGCCCTTGTTCGACTTCATATAGCACCAAGATATCTATTGTGACGATTAAAAAAAGTTGCTTTAGTTGCTTTTTCAGGGCCTTACGCATCATGATGAAGTCGAATAGAAATAACAACAGGCCAGCATGGCATCGGCCTACACTGATTGATTTTCACATTTTATCGAGCTCCACTCCACACTTACTTCTTTCTTAAACCTGTTATGTAAAGTAGAATATTTGCTCAGGTGGTCAAATCATTTTTGAGGATAAAAAAAAGTAGCATCAAATCCATATTTTTTCGCTGTCATGGTGAAAAGTGGACATTCTCATCCCTTGAACTCAAATACGATGCACAGCCAAAAATGCAATCGACCATCGTACAGACAAACCTACGTCCCCTATGTATACATACATGACAGATGAACATTGAGTCAAAGCTTCATTTAAAAAAACATCTTAAGTTTAAAGGAACCCAGCAAAAACTGTAGATGATACAGGAAGGTTATCTTTTAAATTCCAGCAAAAAAGCTACAACTATCACTGCCATGTTTAAATCTTCCAGATGGAATAATATCCCCTGTTATCTCGTACTGGATGGGACTTTACCAGAAATGGGAGAGAGCAGGGCGACACCATCATGGAATGGAAGAACAAGAGGATAACATTCACGCCATCTTATTATAAAAACGTAAAAACCCAAGTGACGTTGCAGATTTAGGTACAGGAATCTTTGCAACTCACGAATTAACGGAAAAAATAGCGCGCATAGTCCCCACTCTAAACATGTCTCTCAGGTCCACTCTTTGCTTGCGTATTCTACTGAGGGCATTTTATACATATTCCACGAAACTTGTCATTACTATAGAGGCTTTATTAATTGCTTTATCGGACATTCGTTCTTAATGAGAATTATATTGAAAATCATTATCTTATCGATGGTGCACGTTATTTTTGTTTTTAGAGGAAAATATGAAGAGATTTTTTTGTGTCAATCTTTAAAAGTTAGTTTATAACAAAAACATACCTACTTTCAAATGAAATCAAGCATTACATAAAAAATTATTGTTGCTACAAAAACTCATCTTTATTATTTGTAGAATTTTTCAGGCCTTAACTAACTTTATAAAATGATTATTATCACAAAATAATGTCAGTAAATTTAAAAATCGCTTGCTGTGCTCTAATTCCCAATGGATAATCTAGTGACTTTTTGTATACCGTGGGTTTCTGTATACCGCTTGAATGCGGCACTGGTTTTATTGATAATTTCACGCCGTTCATAAGTCTATCCAAGACTCCAAAGCTAGTAATTCAGCCAGATATTTCATCAATTCAAGATGGAATAATAATCCTCCTCCATAGCAACTCACATGTCTTTACAATATCACTTTGACTATATAAACTCGAACTCGAATCTATGCACGGAACAAATTTTGATATCCCAGTGTGAGAATTTTTTCGAGAGTTATTTAAGCACGGTATAATTTAAATGAAATGGGCATAGTACAATAATGTAAAAATCCATACTTGAATCATACATAGTTTAAAGAAATGGAACCCACGAAATTATTAAAATTTCCACAGTTCTTTTGAATGTTCCATTTATCAAATTATGTAGATTATCAAGATATATAGAATATATATAACGTACTTCCAATGCTGAGCGTGGTGGCTGACATTTTTGTTTTATAGAAATACATTTTTATAATATATATAGACCAACATAGTTGACCTTTACACTCTGGATGATAGAAGAGTAGGGTGAAGTACAGTCCTATCTCACAATGGTTTCACAAATCAGTGGCGCGGAGCAAAAAAACACGGGGCAAGTTGAGAAAGCGATTACATACTTGCTTATACAAAATCTGTGAATTGTGTGACGTCATCAGTTTCACCACCATTCAAAAAGTTTGCTCTATGGTTTTTCGGAAAATCTCGACTTTACGCCACC
>JAQIWX010000365.1:0-18458 GCA_034696785.1 Lepidocyrtus cyaneus | reverse complement strand
AAAGCTACCTGATCGACATATATGCGCAGCTCTTCACATCTCCTTTTGAACTTCATGTAATCCGTCATAATATGTATCAGACATCAGAAAAGTGCATACCGTCGAGATTGACTATTTCAAACCTTTATATTTTTCCTTTCCAACGTGAGTAAATGTTAGACTTTGTTTGTTTCTCTCTGTCCATATTAAAAGAACTTGCGTCATACGTGCTAGGGTACATACATTGATTATGATTACTCAACCAAATGGCTGCCCTTCGAATTCCAGGTCATATAAACTTCTCCACCTACCTATCTATCTAGCAGGCATATTTATAAGCATTATTCCCTCACTTGGATTATATCCCCACATACTTTCCCATTCATTTTGGTTTGTTGGCGGACTTTAATTGTGGATAATCATTGCCATTATCATCTTCATAATTAATGCAATATTATGCCTCATCACAACACATCCAACAACCTACAAGCTTACCTTATTCATAATTATATGGAAAGGCTAGAAAAGTTCAAAAGAATGCATTTCTACCTTATTCAAAAGTGACTCACTCATATCCCTTTTCAATGTTGTTACTTTGTTTGTTGTAGACACATGGCCTTATCTACTCGAAAAGAATTGTTTAGACTTTTTTTTAATAAACTCCCTTCACAGCCATTAACATCCATTTTTTCATATAATTAAACTTCTTTTCAAAGGGGGATTCATCATTATGACTAAATGACTTGGCTGTTTGGATGAAATTAGGTAAGAAGAAGAAGAACGTCTGGTTTGCTCCGACGGAAAATAAATAAACAGAGACAAACTACCTACTGAACAGTTTTTTTTCTTCTAACATTAACTCATGATTCATGGTTTAGTGAATGCGATAAAAAGGACAACGAATGTTTTTGTTTCGTTTCGTAGATGGAAAATAATATCACGTTTGTTTTTTTGTTTGCTTGTGAACTTCCAAGAATATAAATGAAGCGCAGTTTTATTATTACTTAATCAGAAGCCAGAGCTCTGGTTCTCCCTATCTAATTAGTGATGTCAAATTAGACTTAATCAAAATCAACACTTGGAGAGAAGAAATTAGTTGGTTTGCTACGTTCACAGGGAAAGAGGCGCTGATGTTTCATGAATTTCAATGATGACTCAATGACACTATTCAAGATGTAGGTGTAGCCAAGCCAGGAGAAGGAGAGTCAGTCATCATCAAATCAAATCATAATATCTGAGAAACAAACAAAACCATTTTGATACAAACCTCGCCTTTTCCTCTTGGTTTTTAACAAGATTTTAATCGATAGCCATATGAAATGGAGTGGCACTTGGGCTTGAGAATGCGGAGCTTCAATAAATTGACACACAAGTCATATCACACTGGTTTGTTTTGAGCTTTATGGAAACTGCTCAAGAATGATGCAACCTTAAATAACGTCATAGTCTAATTTCATAATTAAGCACACTGTTAAAGTTACCTAGGTAGGTATGTTTTCTCTAAACAAAGCAAGAAAACGACAGCCTCGCGATAATTCAGACAATGTCAATGTTCCACTTTATCTTATCATCAGTTCCAAAACTTTTCAACCACTGAGATTTTCTTCTACTTTTAAATCAAATAAACAAAAAGCGTAAATAAAATAGAGAAGACAAGAATCTTTTTTCACGATTTAGTACAATCATATCATCCCCAACAATCAACAAAATAGTACAAAGATGAGAAGAAAAAGGGAAAGGGTTGGCCCTGGCTTTACTCTTACTTATGGCTTGGAAGAGAGAGAGAGATATATGCTTAAAACCGAATGAAAAAATCTTTAGCCATCTTAAAGTTTTTTTTTATATTAATTTCCCATCGTCCATCCAACTCGTACTTCTAGAATAAAATGATGATAATGATGCATGCTAGTCGTGATTGTCTTATTTTTAGCTAGTATAGTATTATGCCTAATGAAACAAAAGGAAGGTATTGTACACATCCACCAATAACAAAAACTGCAAGGTAACGTCAAAGTTCAATGCAAACTTTTGTTTCGAGGATGTGATGCCTAACTGCCACTGCCATGCAACTGACGAGCAGAGGATGACTTGTACTTGCAAGAGTGTTTCAAAAATAGCTAAAGTGAAAAGAAATCAAAAGAAGGAGAGAGAGAGAGGGAGCGATATAAAAAGAACTTCACAAACAAACATTAAAATTTCAAATCCATTATGCTGACCATGTCAAATTCAAGTAGGTATGAATGTAGTGTACGTCAATGTTAGTTATGCATCGCAGCTCCAAAGTAAAATAAAAGCTTTTTTATTGATGATGAGATGACATAGAAATGCAGAGCATTGATTGCACTCTCTCCCACTTCATACAAAAATACCATGTGCTTTGCTTACATAAGTAAGTAACTTTATTAGAAAACTGGGAGGAGGAGGAGAAGAAAAGATGAGTCAGATGATTAGAAACACCTTAAATTAAACACTTTACTTTATGAAGAAAAAAAAAACCTATGAAATTATTTCTTTGAATTTGAATCAGGAATGACAATAATTCCTTTCATGCCTGCCATTATAGAAGAAACTGAAGAAAAATTAGATTGGAATGGAAGATAAAAATATTTCACTTCATTTTTCAACGAAATAGTTCTCCCTGTCTTGCCTCCATGCATAGAGGAACCAAGGACACGACACGACATCGGAACAAACACAAATGGATGTGAACACAAATGATGATGAATATACAAATAGCTAAGTAAATGAAAATGAGAGATGACGCTAAAGAAGGATGAGGGATGAGCGTGCAATAAGGAATCCAGCAAACAACCAGTTTTTCTGAAGACTTATGAATATAGCGTGCTTTCAATAAGTTTTTTTTAACTTGAATCACACAGTAATTAAAAAAGACAGGTATTCATCAATTATTCATGTTTTCTCTATTGAATGATCCCCTTTTTTTCTTCCCACCACAACATGGCTATATAGTCACCATCACTATATTATAATCTTCATCATCACCATCATCCGGCAACTTCTTCTTGGTATGGTCAGGTAATAATGAATGATGATCTTGTTCTTCCTCCCCGTCCATGGATGGGGAAGCGGCGGTGGACTCCCATCAATGACCATGTTCATAGGAAAACGCACATGAGCAATTGTTTATGTACACTAAGGAATTACATAGTTGAGTAACAAGTCATGATAATGATGGCCGTGAATTCAATCCAACATTATGGTCCTACATACAACCCAGCGAGTATCCAATAATTATTTATTGTTATTATTCTCTAATAATTCCAATCACTCTTTTCTCCCTTTCAGCTATCATTAGTGTTATTATCGTTGTGATGACATTGTCAATGGAGGGATAATAAAATGCAACGTTGTAGAAATGTGGAATGCCACTGCTCAAAAAAGCATCTGCACATCATCATCTTCTTCTTGGAGGAAGCATATGAATTTATATACGATGGATATTAATTGCACAGGTGTTGAAGAAGGTCAAAGGGCAAAGAAAATTTGAAATTTTTAGTTCCCTCAAACTGCAGACATGGATCCAAGACTGTTCCGTTCCCATCCACAATTTTACAGGTAATTTTTGTAAAACAAATTCTTTGCCAAAAAGAACAACACGCCGAGTCCATGATTGTGTCCTTTTCATAGCGACCGACTGCAACCGTGAAATTGAGAAGAAGGCATAGCCATCGCCATAAAAAAAACATTTTTACACGGGTCGGGTCGGGGTGCTATCTTGTCATGTCTTGTCGACGTTTTTTTTCTAGAGATAGGGAAGGATTGCTATTCAAATGAGAAACCATTATTGGATAATACTCTGTGAATGCTTGAGCATGAAGCTAGAAAAGGTATATGAATTTGAAGGAAGTAGCCCCAGGGCGTAATAATGATAAAAATATGATGATATTCCTTCCTTTTCGTAGGCTGAAGGAAAAAGAGGCCCTTGACGAGGAGAATGGAGGAGAAGGACAGAGGGATGTGATGAGCATACAAGCCCATATCGCATTTTCACTTGAATTTTCGTTGAAGTTGAAGTGGGATGGAAGCCTGAAATATTTCCCATTGTTAAAGTTGGCCAGGCACACTAGTGAGAATTGGCCTGGAGCGAGTAACGAGAGAAGAACACTAATTGTCGGTGTTGTTGTTCATTGCCAGTGGTGCATTGCATTGCTTACAAACTGACAAAACCCTCACGAGAGAAAAGAGAGAGAGAGACTCCCTTCACGGGAATTATAACTGGATGGTGTATCCTCTACATTCTAGTTGGATAAGAGAGGAAAGGTAGGTAAGAAGTCCACGAAAAAAAAAATGGATGCATCTATTTCTATTTCCAATGTGGATAAATTATACTCTCTGTCCCATTCCTGACTTCTTCGTAGGGCACAATGGAAAAAGGGACAGAAATTCAAAGGCATTCTCGACCTCATATAATTGTACTGTGAACTTTTATAAAAATTGGGGAAAAATTTGCTCCTTTTCATCATCTGCGCATCATCGTCCTACAAATAACATATGTATTGTCCCTGCTGAATGTTGCAGGTGGTGGTGTAAGTACAAATATGCGAGGGATCATCACAAGGGTATAGGTATGCCAGGTAGGCACTAGATAAGGGAAGAAGTAGGACTTTTAGGACTGCAATGATAACAATATTATGCTTCACTCACTCCACTAATTCAATTCCCGAAAGGTTTCACTTTAAACATTTTGTTGGGACTCTGATCCCAGTTTCTTTAAAAAGTACGGCCTCCGAGACAAATGTGACAATCAAGTAAGGTTTTTGTTCCCTGTCCCCTTTATAACTTCAAAGGAGGAAAACCAGGGCCAGGTAAACGGTAAAGGAAGGTGTTATGTAGCATCAAATCTACCAAACCTACCAACAAACTTTTGGGCTGGATTTGTTTCGGATGCACAATTTGGAAAATAAGAAGTTTTCAAGAGGGTTCATAATACTTCCCCTTTTGAAAATCAGGAGAATGGGAAAAGCTCTGGCACTTGAAGGAAAAGGGCAAGGGAGAGAAGTGAATAGAACTATTTAATCTATAATATTCACTTCATAATACAATGCCGTTCTGTAGTATTGAAATCTACCCTCTTCAAATCCATTTTTTTCTTCTCAATAATAAGCATGCTTGTTGTACCTCTCTCCTTCCTGCTTTTTCTTCTCCCACTTAACTTTAAAACCGTCCGTATGCATGCATGTACACAAGATCCACATAATGCTCATTATTAACAGAGAAGGGGCCGTCCGGCTCCCTTCTCGCCATCTTCATCTTTCTCAAGATTAGTTGAGAAGTAACTTGAGAGGGTAGCCGGGACCCTTTTTTCATTCAATTCCCTTTTCCTTACCAAAAAAAAAGAATAATATAATGGAGCAGTGAAGTGTAAGTATTATTAGCTGAGATGACTATGGCTATATCTAAAATAATGTTGTTGTTTTTTCTCTCTCTCTCTCCTCAACATATACTTACTTAGGTAGAGGTGGAGATAAATCCGAGTCCACAGAATAAAAACTTTTACCCCTCCAAAGTAATATCGTTTATGGAAGTACAGAGGGAAGTAGTGACGTGGAATAAGTAAAGGACTTTTTTTTTCTTCCATAAATGTTGGTAATCCCAGCTGAAGGTTTTTCATCTTCATCTTCCAAAACTACAACACATGCATACATAATGTTATGCAGTTCTTTTAAGGAAAGAAAGAAGAAGAAAAAACTTTTCAAAAATTCAATGCACTTTTTCTTTTGAGGGAGAATAGGGAAGTGAAGGATGGATGGATTCACTCAAATGTTCTCACTTCCAACTAAACTTGATACATGCATGGGTCACTGACTGTCATTTGTTTGTTGGATATTGCCGGCTCGGCAACTTGAGGAATTTTGTACAAAACTGATTTTACGCTTGGTACATAACGCAAAGCCTACCTAAGGCCATAATAGCTTCCTCCTTTTTCTTTCTCTCTAATTTCATGAATGCAACCATTTTAGCCGGAACTTCAGAATGAATTTTTTTTACCAAAAAAAAATACCCGTAAATTAACGAAACTAACTTTGCTCCATCCAATCTACTTAGGGAGAGTGGCTAAAAAGGGAGAGAGAGAGAGAGAGAGGGTTAAATTTTTCTCTCTCGCTTCCTCTTCTAATTTGTACAAATCTATCTTGTTGTCTTTGCGGAAAAAACAGCTACAAATCTGAAGCAAATCTTGGCTTCTCAATTCACACCGCCGTCACAAGCTATCCTCCTCCATCTCAAAAAGTTGGGAAGAATAAGAAGGAAAAAAGAATTCCGAGTAAAACTTCTCCCACCACCACTGCCGACTTACCACCACCACTCCATTATAATTTAGGAAAAGGAAGGTAGAAACAAAATGAAAAGTGAATGGAGATTGATGAGCTACGAAATGGGCGACCACACCCATGTCAATGTAATATTATTACGGCTACGACTCCTATTCTCTTGTTTTTTCCCATTCATTCCTCTTCCGTCACTCATTCATTCATTCTTCATTCACTCACATTTCCTTCCATCTAACCATCCATCCATCCATCTCTCCATCTCTCCTCCCTTGCTCTTGCTAGGCCTAATCTTTGCTATGCAAAATCAAGGTGGATGATGAAGAGAAAAAAACAACAAATCCTCATCCCAAAATAAAACCCTATTTTTTATTCGGCTCCTGCTGCTAAATCATTATCGTTATTGTCGTGAGGAGGACCAAAAGCATCAAGAAAAAAATCCATTCCGTTGGCTTAACATTTCTTGCTTGCTTTTTAGACTTGAGTTGACTTGAGCGAAAAAGAAGTCCAACGAAAATCAACGGATATCCTTTTTCAAGAGTAACAAAACACCAGTGCTGATGCTATTCCCGATGACAATGCATTCATCAAGATAGTAGATGCATAAAATACCTACATACTTCTCTTGTTATATAATATAACATAGTCCTAGTAATATACACAAAATAATAACAAAGTAGAACAAAAAAGGAGGTAATAACTCTGTAACAATGGTCAACTCACTAACACCTAATAACAATATCAAAGGTTTAACAATGCACACATTAAAAGGATAATGATTAGTGTGGGGCTAGTCCTATAGTCCTCTCCCTAGTCTCTTCTTAGTCAATCCTTTAAAAAACAAAATCATCATTTTCCTTTACTATTATGCTCTCAATACAGGCATGACGGGATGGGACACGACAACATAACAGCAACATCACAGCAGTGGAGTGGAGTCATACATAGTTGCAATGAGAAAATGAAGTGCTTCTACTTGGCTCATAAGAGAAAATGCCATTGTCAATGTCATCGTCCTTTTCATCTTATCCTATTACCTTTGAAAGCCGAAAACAAACGTCTCCCTCCACTCCACCATCACCCAATCCTCTTTTATAATTTTTGCTCTTGTTATTATTATTATCTTTGTTATTTTTTTTCGACAATTACTCATTCTTACTGTTATATCATTATGCATAATAGATAGAGTTATGTGCTAAGATGTTATCTCCCTTTTGACTTGCAATTTTTTTCTATTGTTTTGGCGTAAAATCAAATTCTTAATGGGAAGCATGTATCGCTATACCACCAACCAACGAGTCAACCTCCAAACTCCATAGAACTAAAGAGTCGATGTGGAGTGATCCCAGATGAGGAGTTGCCTTCACTCTTGCCATGTTTATATAACTATCTCCTTTTTTTCCTCCTAAAATCGTTTTTTCCTTTCTGCCTTCGGCACAAAAAGCAATAATGCTCGTCAATCCTTGTCAATCTAAAGTTAATTACTTTGCATACCTAAATAAGTTTCGTAGTAGAAAAAAAGAGGAACGAAAAAGTCAAATGAACTTCTTTTTTGTCTGTCCTGCGACAATGAATGACGACGACGGGGACGATGAAGTGTTGGCAATAGTATCATCCATTTTCTATTGAACGGTATTAATCAGGAATTCTTTTATTTTAACCTTGTCTCCTCCTCCTCCACCTCCTTCCATTGTACGTAAGTACAATAAAAAAGCACTCCGAAACGAGTGTCATCGCGGGAAGGATCATGACTTGGGAGGAGGAATTCTTCAACTCTGATTGTGAGTTTGTTCAAGAGATCAGTCGTCGGAATACAGCAGGATCATCCATTAATTCGAATGTCAAGCTTTTCTAGTTGTTTTCTCTCTTTTTTTTCAGAGCTTGACATCCCGCTAAAATACCTAATTATTGATTAGCATAACGGAGGAATAAGGGAGTCGCAAAATGTTTCTTTTAAAAAATCTGTTGACATTTTTCAAACTTGGGTTTGATGCTGAAGCCAGTCAAACTGTGTAGCCGGATGTTCGGCGAAGAATTTTTCCATCTTAAGTAAGTGCACACTCGATGCAGAGGGCAGACATGAATCCCGCCCACACACATCGTTTAAACAGAGCTTTTTCCCTATCTGTGGGGTACATACCGTATGCAAGTGAGCCTCCGTAATATGATATAGAATTGTTTATTTTTTTAGAAGAAAATAATTGCCATCGTAACAAGATACTTCATAATCAAATCACACATCAGCTATCAAGCTTTTAGGAATGAAGGCATGCTATTTTCCTCCTCTCACATGATTAGGTATTCAGAGAGGAAGGGGGGAATAAGGTGAAAGGGTTGAGGTGGTATGGTATGGCATGGCTTGGTATGATGATGGTGCTATCCCATTGTCATCGAAGTGTGATAATTGAGCTTCTTCATGTGCTATATTTTTTATGATGATGACTCCATCAACTTGACTTACTCCAGCAAGAAAAAAAGGAGAGGCTCTTTTTTTCTGACTTTCATATTATTCAAGAAACGGAATATTTCTCCATTCATATTCTGGGATCCTCTGCTGCTTATTTATTTTCTCTGATGTTTTAGTATGCTTGAGTCGAGGCAGTGGTTGATGGTGATGGTGGTGTTTGGTATTGAGATTGAATTGGAGGTGGCTACGGCTCCGCTGCTGGTGAAATGAAGCACACAACAGCCCATGAGTATTAAGGACACCTGCTGATGCTGCTTTGCAGGTTATGATGATATTACTACTATACTTATATTACCTCTGCTGCCTTTCCTCCTTTTCAGTAATAATTTTCTCTCCCTCTCTCGTAAAGAAAGATAATATTTATTGTCAGCATGAAATACATCATCCTCCTCCTAATCAACATATGATTATGCTGATGATGATCATCATCCTTGATCCCATATAAATATACATAGGCAGAGCTACATAATTCTCTAGATGAGTTATGATCCCGGTAAGGGAAGACGCTTCTTAAGTTCAGGTGTAAATGTCAAAGTGGAGAAGAAAAGGAGGACGAGGAGGATATCAAAGTGGAAGGCTTGGCTTTGACTTTGGCTTTTTGGCCAGTTTTACAATCTGTCAGAGGAAGAGAAAAAGGACCTTAAGAGTGTACACAGGCGGACGCGGATGGACGGGCAGTTATTTGAATCCTTCTTCCCTACTTTTTGATATGATACGATATGAAATGAACGTGAAAAGGCTAGAAAGATTTGCTTGGAGCTAGTGGTAGTGGTGGCCTATGTCCCAGTGACAGAAGAAAGAGGAAGAAACTGTAATAAAAATTTGTGACGATGGAATTTTGGTATTTGGGCGAGAGGAGCTAATATCTACAGTATTTAGTTTCACTGGTTCAACTCTCGAAAGTTAAGTCGTCTTTTGATAATCCTGCATCTTCATCATCACACAGGCCCTCACTATGAGAATGATAATGAGAAACGGACACTATTGTCGACCGACCTACAGCAAAGCGAAAAGAAACTGTCACAGGCCAACAAGAGAAAAAAAGGAGAAATAAAGTAGTCAAGTCTTCTTCTCCTCATGATAATGACGACGACGGTCCTCATGTTAACTACTCCTTCCTTGCATGATGGCAGTTTAGCCTAACCTTGCCTTAGCACATCATCATCAACAACATCATCGTCCATCCCACGGACGGAAGGTAATGTATCATTTTATAAGTATTTTCATGCAACGACAATACCTACACGATTTTTTTTTCTTCAGGTAAATTTCTTTTTGGCTAAACCCAGTAGCCCAAGTAGTGACACCACCACAACCATTCCTTGAGTTCACTCTGAAATAATAATTTTATGACTTTATAACAATATGAGAATAAAAATGTTTGTCAAGTTAACGGACCAGCAAAATACATATAATATTTTGGTTACATTATTCGTGCATACAAAAGACGCTTTCTTGTTGATATTTGCTTTTTCCAACAAAAAAAAAGCTCAGCAAGCAATGAAAAGGTAGAGGATTCTGATGATGATGAGGATGCTTCTGCTACTGCTGCATTTCAAAATCGAGAAATTAAAGAGAGGTGTGCCGGTGCCAGTATCAACATTGCATCTTTATTATGGAAAAATAAAATATTTAAAAACTATACATTTTTTTCAAGAAATATTATTACTGCAACTAATGTAAATATCGCTCACTATCAGCACAGATCATGCAAATAAACCCAGAAAGGAAGAAAATATGGAGGGGTGGTGTACTCATGTCGTTTGCTTGGTGGCGTTACGTTGCATGCATGATAGTAATGTTGATTTCTGTTAGATTTATTGGGATTGTGTGTGCGTGGCATGGTCATCATTAACATGAAAAATCATGATGAGAGATAAACCTCCTTACGAATTGGATGAAGGATACATATAACCCGGCAAAGTATGCAAAAAAAATCGTATAAAAAATTCAATCCTTTTTTATCCTCTCCATGGAGAAATAATCCTAAACCATCCCACTATACTTTAAGAGAGGAGGATGGGGAAGGATGAGGATGCTGCTGATGATGACTTGCATGCAAAAAGGTAGCTCAAGTGGTATCACTTGGCTTGGTGTTGCCGGGTGGAATGCAACTTTTCGTTTGGTGAGTAAAGTGCACAGCGAAACGCAGATGGAACAAGGGATTTTCATGTTATGCATATACGTGACAAATAGCTTATGAGAGCAGTTGGCAATATTTTACAAGGGGAAACCCGTCAAAAACAGACAGGTGAAGAAGAAGAAAAAGAAGAAGGAAAAAAAGAATCAGATGAAATATCAAGTCTTTTTTTCTCTTCTTTTCTTTTCTGCAGATACACTTAACTAAAGTAAATGCTGAAATGGTGCTGACGATATGCTTGGTGGAAGAAGAAGAAGAAAAAAACGTCGGAGAGACGGGGAAGGATAAAAAAACCGGTATAATATGCAAAAATCAGATGAAAAGGATGGATTGCTGGGCATATCCCTGACTGAAACATTAGTTAATGCGTATATTTATTGTTTCCACTAAGGATCATCATTCAACAATCCCTTGTTCTTATTTGCTCAAGAAGACAGCTCAAGCAAATAACGTATTATGTGGGACTACTAACTTTCAAGTTGGGAGAATGTCTGCTGAGCTGAGATGAAATGATGATGGTACGATGATATGAATTAAGCTGCATTCCTCCTTTCTCCTTTAAAGCTATCTATGGAGTAATTATAGATATAGATAGAAGGGTTTTTTGTTCTTAAAAAAAATTACTGATAACCTAAACTCAGGAGCATTCGTGCCATATGCTAATTTGCTGGCGGGAAATTATGGGGAAAAAGTGGAATAAAGTGACAAATGGGAAGGATCCGTCGTTATTTTCAACTTGACAGTGAGGATGATCGGGTTGTTGAAATGATATTATCAACAATTCACCAGACCTTTTACATAAAAAGTAATTTTGATAAATAAGGTAAACAACAGGGTTGTATGTTGCTGTAGTGCAGTGAACTGCGGTGTAGCTTTAATTACGAGCTTGCAATGTAATCAAGATCTGCAGCTAGCTAATCATTTTAACATGCGTACACGCGTTTCGGGTTGAGAAAGTTTTTCGCGTTTTTTTTTCCTCTAAAGTTTAATGTTAATAATATTCATTTATCATATTTGCTTTAAATGAGAGAGTGTTTCTGAAGTAAAGAAAAATACTAAAGTTTCTCCTGGATGAAAGGTGGGGATCATCATCATTATCATTATTAAAGCATTGTGTGTGTGATTTTTTTTGCACCCTTCACTTTTCTTCCCGCAACATCATCATCATCAACAGAAGCATTAGCCAGAAAAAAAACGAGAGAATGTCATTTATCATTGGGCTTAATGGCTAAAGAGGAGAATCAGGGAAAAATGCACGTTGCTAACCAAGTCATAAGTAAAATATGATTATGCCACCGTGGCAGAAGTATAAGCGGTGTGGTCGTCATCGTCATCATGTCATGTCAGCCAATTTTTTATCATGTCTTCTCCGACAGAGTAAAATGAGGAAGTTGTGGGGAAAGGAGTGGGTGCAGACATCCGTGGAAAAATTAAAGACCAAGAGGTTTGCCGCCCTTCTTGTCTTAACTTGTTCAGGACTTAAGTTGGGTCATCGTTTTGAGCATGTGATGAAATAGTCTACAGTCTATACATTTAGTGGAAACAACTTCTGTCAATATTTAGCTTAGGTTTTCACACTGGAAAATTGCATTGAGCTTATTCCTTCCGCACATTGTTAATTATGAAAATTACTTTAATTGCCTGAAACCCGGATGATCCAGCCAAGCATTACATTGTGGAAGTAGGAAGAGGGGAAGTCAAGAAATGTTTGAGGAAACGAGTGAGTGTGTAAATAGTAGCAAGAATCATTTTCTACAGAAGATAAAGTAAGCTTCTAGGAGCCCTTGCACCGCCAAGCCGCCTGAGCAAACAGATTCCTGTTAAAATGTTTAACTCTCTCCCTCTCGGATAATTTATGTTCGCTTAGAATTTTCACACACAGTGGCGGCCCACTGTGTCCTCAATGGACTGGATTATTTTCACTCAATCTCTGTTCAAGTTACGTAAAACGTAACTTAAAGGATTTCGCCGCGCTGCAAGAATAAGAACTACTAAATATGAAATGCTCAGATTGGAAAAAAGGGAAACGAAGCCGAAATGCATCCCTTCCCACCATACCATAGCCATAAAGTCAAGATGAAATACTTTTTAGACCGATACCGATGATACGGATCCCTTTTTAAAGAACTTTTCTTCCGTTCATGTGCTAATTATTGGAAAGCAACCGACATCAAACATCATCCCTTTTCTCCAATTCACCAAACATTCTAATGCTTAAAATAAACAGCGAAAGAAGATAATAAATGATGGTTCGTTGTAAAACTGTGAGCCTTTCATGGTGATGTAGGCCGCTTTATGTAACTTTCCCACAATAATGAAAAGTCGTGGTCGCCAAAAGATTCCTGTCATAAAAGAAAACGTATTTTGTAAATTATTTTTTATTATTCCCAACCTAATTCCTAAGTCATTTGGGGGTCTTCCTATAGATAAGTGATAAAAAGTAAAAGAAAAGTACAACATTATTTTGTACAGTATCCCACTGCAACAAGCATCATCAGTATTTAAATATTACGTCTGTAAATACTGCTAAGCATTTCCGGAGGCTTACTAGCCCCTCCTCATAAAAAACAAGCGGTTTGATTAAAAACTCCAAACTTTTATTGTTATTCCGCAATTAAGCAAGATAAAATCATCATTATTATCATGATCATCATCATGATCAGAAAGTAAAATCTCAAGTCATCAAGCCAGAAACGCTAACGTGAATGGAAGCAGCAGCCCGCTCTTAGCTTTTGCATTAAAGGAAACATAAATTATTAGCTTGGATGTAAATGCATAGACATATTACATAAAAATCACACAAAGTCAATAACAGTCATACTTTTTCGGTGCACTAAACGAAGCCACTTTTTTTCCCTCGTCAAGCCATGCCATACCAACTCATTCAGATTTTAAGATACACCACTTGCACTTCCCTCTCAGTTCTCTTTTGTTATTCAATGAAAAACTACACATGGAACATGGATAAGTGGATTCTAATAATAAAAAACCTCACACAAATCCTGGATTCACACTCCATCCTCTCATTATTATCATCATCATCCATTCCCAATACTTTGTACCAAGTACATGTAGTACGCACTTACAATGTGGACAAGAGAAATGAACAAGGAACAAAAAATCTAATATTTCATTTTTTTTACTGTGCTACAATAAATGCGTAAAGTAGGAATGGACGCATGTTCTCTCTTCCTTCTTCTTCTTCTTAAGAGAAGTAAGTACATTACCATGAAATTTACAATAAGTTTTTTTTTTGCTCTCTCTCTTTTTTTCAGTCTCGCCCCCTCTTCTCCTTTCTTCGTGGTGCACAGCAGGTAACCTTTTTTCAGAATTGGAAATAATTGTTCCTCCACCACCATTACTACAATCACCAGCACCACCACTAGTGCCAGATCCATATAAGTTGCTCAATCTACTATAAGGAATAGAGCACAATGAGTGCAACAGTAGCTCCGATAAAGCCCTGGCCATAATATCCCCGTGTGGAGTATTGTAAAAAATAATATCGTGGAGGAAGAGCTTTTTCTTCTATCATCCGAAGATGTACTCCTATAATGGAATGGAATAAATATCATCTTTGTTATATAATCCATCCTTTTGTAATAGCTCACTTTATTAGAGAACGAAGTAGTAAAGTAAGTGAAGTTAGTAGCGGGAGCAGCAATAGCACTTGAAATCTTCAACTTCACTCCATCCCCATCTTGCCATCCACTTCACTTAAGCTTCACCTCGTCTGTTTACTGTTCCTTCGAACGAAGGGTTTTTTCTTTCTTTCTTTTCCTCCTTTGATGGTGATGGTGGTTGGTGGTGTTATGTTGTTGTTGTTGGATGGAAAAATGAAAAGTAGCCGTGTAAATGTGACTTGTTGTGGAAGGAACAAGTACTCCTCAAGGAGTAAAGTAGCAGGAGTAGATTGTAGTAGTAGTAGTGGTCCGGCCAGACCTTCTAATTATATTTAGGCTGGTGGTGGTAGGTTAGATGGTCTTGTCATGATTCATGATGATCTCACAATGATACTACTAGCTATAATGATACTTATCATGGATGTAATACGTATGGGCGAACTTATATACAATGTCTGTAGGAATAAAGCGTCTTGTAAAACCTGAGGATCATTCTTCCATATCACTGGAGCATCTCTCGATCTCCTTCAGGAAGCCAAAGTACTTCAGCAGACCTCAACTTTTCAATGGCCACACATATTTATCCGTGCAAAATGCTTAATTTCCATTGAGGAAACTAAGAGCATGGAATGGAATGGACTAACCATAATAATAATGATTGTGTTTTCTCTGACTGACAATAGGTAAGTAAGTAAAGCACACATACATAAGTACAGACATACTTTTACTGTTGCAAAAGAAAATGCTCAAGAAAATGATGTAATTGTCAATTAATCTTCACGTCAAAAGTATAATTCCTCCTAATGGTAATTGACAAAAAAGGAGCACTGCTCTCACTCAGCCAGTCCTACAGACAAATGACATAAAAAACAGGTAGAATACAAACCATTTCCCCCCACTTAAAAAAACCGACAAACGACTACTCCACCCGGAAAGAAAGTTTATGCAAAGCAAAGAATGGGAAGAGAAAAATTTGTACAATAATATTTTTTAAAAAAATGGGAGGACTCAAAGTGCGTTAGTCGTCCGCACACATCGTCATCGCTGTGGACGACGCTGCGTGTGTGAGCTTCCAACTCTGAATAAAAAAACCCATCATATTATTCATCATATAAGTATGTATATCCATTCTCGCAGTTTTCTTTTTTTCTTCTCTTCCTCCACTCATCATTTTCATACGAATTTTTAAGTAGATGGATATGGGGAAGTGAAGTAAAAAGGGAAAGACAGAGAGGAATGGGAAATGTCGGATTCCATTCTTTTGACATGTTGTTAGGACGATAAAAAATTGTGTGTTTTTCTTCCTTTTTTTCCGCTGCTGTGTGTAAAAAAGGGATGGATAGATGGATGGCACATTATGTAATGCAAAAGAAGTGAGTAGTTGAGTAACTGCTTGTTATTACACAGTACTTACTACGGTTTTTTCTCGGTGTGTGCGCTACTACTTACTCGCACTTACCCGCGCACACACACACACAAACAAACAAAAAAAAATGGTGACAGGCCATAATGCAACCGTTTTTCTTCTTCATCCATCTACCACTACCACCAATCGTCCAGACTTTCAGGGGATAGATGGAAAGAGGCACATGAAAATAATAACGCCAGCAAAAATGTTTATCTGTTGGCTCAAGCGTGGCAAGTAGTGAGCATAATGTAAAGCATGTAATGCATCATTTTCCTGTGGTTTCTCAAAAGGATAAGAAGAGCGAACAAGGGCTGCCGGGACTCCACTTAGTTCCCCCGTTTATCTTCCTCCTCCGAGTATATTATGTAATGTTGGAGCTATTCATCCATCCCATAGCAAATATGAGACCCGTGTTTGCTCGGAGTATTGGGATTGGGATAGAGACAGAGAGGATGGGGTAGGGAAAAAAAATACTTTTTTATAGGAAAAAGTGCATAATCGAAGGAAAAGGTTTTTATCCGTAAACAAACAGATTAGCGAGTTATAAAAAAGTGTTTTATGCCTGATTCCGTTCCTTGTTGGGGTGAGTGGGGAGGGAAGTAAAGTGGCGTTGAGGAGGGCAGCATGGATTATGGAATAAAAACTACAGCAGTTAGTGGGGTTGAGGTTGAGGAATGATGTGATGGGATGTGTGTGCGTATGTGGTTAAATTCAAATATATTTTACGGACAGGTAAACTACTTATAAGTAAGTAAATGCTCTAATACATTAAAGGATTTGGGGATGGAGAGGATAATGTTTAGTTTTTAAAGGATTTGAGGTTTCCCTAATCAATAATGGATAACCACAGGCATATTGTTGAGACTGGTTTTTCTTTCATTTTTCAACCCCATATCTCTGTTCCCAAAATAATTTGTCCTTTAAAATGGGCTATGCACAGATGAGATATATTTTAATTGTCTCCAAAAAAACCTTATTCCTGCTAAGGTTCTTTACAATACATTGGACATTTTTTCAATTTTCGTCCTTCGTCCTCGTCTATTTTTTTGGTTTCTTTGTTATCCAACCCAACTGAATGGACAGGGATCGGTATGATGGGCAGACGAAAATGAGAAACTGTAGCAATTATTGAAAGATCCTATTTGAGATGGTAGGATGCGATATGAGTTTACTTGGATCATATCACGGGCTCCCCGACTGTTTTTTAAGATAACAAAAGAGAGAGTGATTTTTGGGGTAAGGATATATTATTATCTGTTGGAGGAAAAGGGCCCCACAACAATACAATACATTTTTAGCTGCCAGCCAGCTTGCTGGGATTTTAGGACACGACAAGAGCCTATAAAAAACTCTCCATTAGGAAGGGATATTTGTACATCTCTTTACCTCTTCAAGATCTTCAAGAAGGGAAGCAAGTAATATCAACAATAGGAGCTCATTTAGGAGAAGGGAAACTTATTTAGCCTTAAAACTGATCCTACAACGTTCGTCGTCCGGTTCCCTTTCCTATTCTCCTTACAATATCCTCATAATATTAATGCATAGGTAGTTATTTTAAAAAAATTAATAATAATGGACACGACCATGAGGACAAAATTGGAATCACATTGAAATCATCATCATATTTCTGATCATCATCATCATCATCATCGCAGCTACTAAAGGTCTTCTTCCATCACATCCACATCATTATTATTTATTATTATTGTCATCTTGTTGACAATGCCATGACAATAATACATAAAATTCAATAATGAGCCATGACGGACTATGAATAACTGTCAATTCTAGAAAAAGAATTCACGAAACGTTTTTTCTTCCTTTTTGCCCCTCTGTCCTTCATATCAATCTCCCATATCATACCAATCAATTGTGTTATACTGACCCGATGCTGATCTCCGTATCAGGGGTAAAAAAAAATAAGACATACTAACCTCCATTTTTTTCGCATTCCTTCCCAATCCAATGGAGAAGATATGGGGAAGCAAATGAACATATTTGAAATTGAATTGTTAAGCCGACATAGAAAAGAAACTGATGAGGATTGATTAAAAATTTAACCAGGTATTTATTATGTTATCCGAAGAAGAATAGGAGGCCTCTCAGGAATCTCAGATGGAAAAAAAAATCCTTTTCACGATCCATACACAGGTTGACCTGGACAACTCCTGATCTAATGACGGAAATTCTCGTTCTTGTTTTGAAAGTTAATCTTGATAACCAAGATGGGATGACAACGACATGGGATTCTTTTCCTTCCTCGCGGAAAAAAATTGCGTACAGTAAAAAAAATATGAGGAGTGTAGACAGCTAACATAACGCATAATATGGTTATTTTTTTATAAGGAAGATGAGGAAAACAGGACAAGTCACTACTCTACTCAACTCACACAAGTCACAAGTCCGAGGATTCCTCTCAAGAATGGAGAGGGGATTAGTGAAGTCGAACTCATGTCGTAGGTAACCGCCAACCTTGTAAAAAAAGTAGGTATAAGTACATGCATACGACTCTGTATCTCCAATTCCAATCTGGTTTTTTGGCTCCCCGCGACTA